>JAAGNO010020765.1:296608-309332 GCA_033439905.1 Ceryle rudis | reverse complement strand
AAGGGGGATGGGGCAGGAGGTGGGAGAGGTAGAAGTAATACGTTTTCATGCTTGGAGAAACAGCAGAAATATAGAGAACTTGTCACCAAAGGAAACATGTGGAAAAGACGAGGCATTCCTGAGAAATTCTCACTAATACACTGTAAGTTCCTTTTGTCTCCATCAGGAAACATAAAAAAGAAAAAAAGATAAAGAAGGAGTAAGAAAAATACAGGTATAGTTTTCAGCTCCTACCAAAAAAAACCCAGTCAAGCAGAAGTCTTAATGGAAGGGTCTAATCTTGGGTAAGAGGAAAAGATTATTTTACTTCAGACTATCTTTAGACTACAAACTCTGGAGCAGTACTTACTTTAGTAAGTCTGTAAAGACAGAAAAGGATCCATATTTCTCTGTGGAAACTATTTAAGATGATAATACAGTTGTTAAAAAGTTTAATGAAGAAGCAGGACTTTGGAAGAGAGAGTACCTATTTTCACACATTGCTTATATTTACAAAAATATAAAACTTCAGAAAAAAATGTTTTCTTAAAACAATTATGTAACAAACATTTAATGCTGTGCCTTAAGTTTTTCTTGAATATATAAGGATGATGCTGCAGAAAAAAGTATCATTTGAATTAACAAAGATGAAAAAAAGAGTTTTCAGAGTTCTTTCAAGTGAAACTTTTAGTGCAACTTAGCTGGGCTCACAAAATATTGGACATTTTATAAAACCTATCAAAATGAAACTAAAGAATTTTAATTAATGTATTCAGTTGACAATTAATTACTTAGCAAGCCAAACAGGACACAAAAGGCTGAAGCAAAAGCTGGATTTTGAATGAATGAGATGATCATAACTAGAAATGGGTACAACGATAGACATCTACAAACAGCTCAAAGTTAATACCCTCTTGAACCCCTGAATTACCGGATAAACTATTAATTCAACACATGTACTTCTAACTCTTTCTTTAGCTGAGCCCAAGCATTTTTCAAAAGAGGGGTTGGAATAAAAATATATTTAATTATAAGTCAGAGAAATAATAACAAAAGGCACGATACACTTAATCTGAACCATCTAAATTAAAACAGTAATATCTGATATATTCAATACTGTGTATATGTATTTAATTTTTTTTTTTTCCCTAGAAATTTCACTCATCTTCAAAAGTATAAAGAATCCCTAAATGAAATGATTGGTTACATGGACTGTTTCTACCTCCAAAAAAAGATTGACTTCTTTGTTTTATAAAGTGTCTTTCCAGCTGATCAAACAAACATATTCTATTCTCTCTATGTAATTTCAGTTTTGACCTCATGAAATTTATAAACTGACAATGAAACAGCAAGCTGCAAGAAAGAAAATATGCAATGTGTCATTCTTGCAGAAAATGTAGCAGAACTCATAGATGAGAGAGACTGCTGAAAGGCTGAACAAGGTACCAACATCTGATGATATAAATAGGCACATGTAAGTGTAACAAGTTTATACCTTATGAAACCATTCAGAGAGAACATATTTAGAAATACCAAATTCTTTTTGTATTGCAAGCACAAGCACATTTAATCGATAAATAATCACATGCTATGCTTCACAATCTGATAAAATTACACTATGAAGCAACACAGCTAGTCAAAATCTGCTCTGAGCTATACGAGTAATACGGAAGCATCAGCTTCCAGCAAGACTCCTTTTGTTAACAGTGACTATCCTTAAAAAGTAAGGTAAAAAGACAATATGGATTCAGGAAACAGTTACACAAATGCATGGAATAAAAGTTTGTCAGAGTCCAGCAACCATCATCACATTTCATTGCTTATTAAGCATAAGGAAAGCACAAGAACAAAAGTTGGGAGTCAGCGTGGAATACACAAGGGAAGTAGCCTTAAATACTTGCTTATTGTAACACACTTTCCCTAGACCTCCCATGTGGGAACAGAATCTGGGCAGGGACTGACCTGTATTATAAGCCACATTGCTGGGTGATAAAGACAGTGAGAGGGTCCTCAGCAAACTTAAAGCAACTCCCAGCATCTGACTGTCACTGACATATAACAATAAATCATCAGTGTACGTCGAGATCTTCACATTACCTGCTCCTTTAATACAGAATTAGCTCTTTCATTAATCTAATCAGAAACTTTTTGATTATTCATAGCAATTATGCCTTAAACTTTGGGAGAATCTGACAGAATTGTAAATACTAGCATACCGGTATTTTTAAGTTTTCCCCTAAACAGGCAAATACATGATGCAAACAATCCTGTTCTTAAAGCTTAGAGCTATCCTCAGACATGGTAACTTTAAGTGCAGGCTTGTCTGTGCAGATCGTGTAGGACAGGATATTTCTCCTGCACCAAAGCAGGTTGTGAGTACCTATGAATGATGCCAGGGCTTATGACAATAACATTTTCCCTCAAGCAACACAACAGATAATATAATATACGAAGGTGAGGAGGCTGAATATATTCAGGCCTGAAGCAAGTGGTTTTCAGTGAACTGCTCAGACAGGTTCCCAGACATGTTTCTATGCTCACATGGACCAGAAGCTGTGAAGCTTTTCGCTTCTTCCACCTGGGAACATTGTATTAGTTATGGGAGCAAGTCCAAAGGATTTCTACCAAGATTAATGCCTCCTGAAGTAGGTGAGATGAACACATGCACAGTGTAAGGCTCTGCCCCTAATTTTAAGAATGAGCTTGGACAAGGAAGCATGCTGATCATTACTTCTTCCATGATCCCCACTTCCTTGTCCTCTGCAAAAGAAAGCAGAGCTCCAAGTACGCATTAACTGGAGAGCAGAAGCTACAGACAGGGACTGTGCCATCTTGCTACAGCTACATCTTGCCTTAGGTCAGATGCATGCTGATGAAATACCAATACAGGTGGCCACATTCAGTTTGCCACATGGATATGACAAGGCAGAAAACAACCTGTGAGGATCAACAGCCAGTTCATGGAACATGGATGCAACTGAGAGCAAAGGAAAATGCAGTTATTTAATATCACAGTTTCACCTTAAGCTTTGTCCTTTCTAACTTTAAGTACCTGTCAACAACGGGTATTTTCTCTTCCACCCCTCCTCAGCCATTCGTCATTCTTGTGCTCAGTCTCACCGCCTGTAACTGCACAGTGCAGTTCAGGAGCTTGTTGATCTGCAGGAACACTAATGAATCCAAACACCAAGTGGTTTGGTCTTTTTCATTTTTTTTAAGTACATAAACATGATGCTGCAACTTACCTCACCAATGGACATGCTGGCTAATAGCACTTGAAAAAATCTTCAGTACATCAATAAATTTGCTGAAATGTTAAACAGTGATAAATGCTTATATTTTTATTAAGAATCTTCCCATCCTCTCCCGCATTACAGGAAATGGTTTCACCTTAACGCTTTTTCTGGAACACTGATAGGGAATGACTAAAAGTGAATCAGTTAAAAACTGAACTAAATTTTTTCTTTCCAATTTATCTACTTATTAATTGCCTACTATTAAGGACATTACAGTTTTAAAGTCTTCCCTTATACTAAAAATGATGGCAGTAGAATAGTTTGCAATCAATTTCATGAACATCTCAAATTTTCCTTTCACATGTGATAAAATCCAAGTTTGACTCATTCAGAAAGTCTTCCAGCAGAACTCCCCCACCATGCTTGCAGACACATAAATCTTAGAAAAAGCCTGGGCAGTAAGTGACCTCAATATGCTTTCAAAATCCAGAATATTGATGTTAAAGAGTTAAACTGTAAAATACTGAACAAAATCTTGCATCTTTTTTTTTTGTCTCACTGGCAAAAAAAAAGTGCAAAAATATCCTAGAAGGTAATATCCTAATTGCATAAGCTAAAATGATCAAAGGTTGTGCTTTTATGGTTTTTAAAGTCTTCAACAAATTGTTAGCATAGTTACAGGATGCAAACAGTTTTGTAAGTAAGTGGAAATAATACATCATTTTAAATAAATGAAAATATTCTACTTTATTGTATTTTTACTTCAATTTTATTTGCAGTTATTTTAAAATGCCATAAGCCACAATTCATATTTGGAAGTAAGAGAACTCATCCTCTTAAGACAGCTCTTTTATAAATAATATCCTTTTCTATGTTTTCCAGTTTAAGAAAAAAAAAACAAACTTTACTCTTAAGAGCACTGAAGATTCATGCAAACTCCGGAAATTGGGTCTCTAATAGTTTGCAGGAATTTGTCATAAGTTTGTCATAAGTTAAGGCTTTCAGTTTTGATTTTGGTTCCAAACTTGAAGAAACAGTGAAATTTTACTTGGTTTTGCACTTCCAATATCATGGATTATGTGAAATCCCAACCCTGTCCATGGAAAAATGAAGCAGATCAGCAATTCTAAAAATAAAGAAATAGACTAAAATAAATAAACAAAAATCTACCCAAAAGTGTGTAATACTTCCAAAACCTGAAAATCCCAAACACTGAAAAGTCAGTAAATTTAGTCAATGACTAAAACTGTAATCATGTATAGGAAAGTTTTTGCATGAACTTGTGTATTAGACATTTATTTCTGCATTAATTGTATTAATTGAATAAAGAATTAACTGGTCTTACACACTTAACATATTGTACAGAGTCAGAATGCTTCACAACATAACATCTGCTGATTGCCTCTTTTAAAGCACCTACAGAACATGGGTAAAAATATCAAGAGACATTATCCCCCTGTACACTGTAGTTCAAGTAGGATGCTGTTGACAGTCTGTGGTTGCCTCATTGCTATCTGCGAGGTATTTGGGGATGCAGATATGTTCCCAGGACATTACTTACCCTAGGAGAGCAGAGGTGCAACTCTGGGCTCAAAGACTTAAGGCTGCCTGTTTGCAACAGCGCCTGCCCTTATTCAGCTGCTAGAAGTCAAAAACCATATTTTATTCCTGTAAGTTAATTACAATCTGGTTTGTCCTTACAAACCTAAACACAATTAAATAGATAAAGCAGTAGAGTGTTAACAAGATGCCTCTCTGCTGATGAAATACGCTTTGGCAATCAGAAATCACAGCTAAGAGGAAAAAAGCACTTAAAGCAAAACGTGCTAGTGCAATAATCCTGTTATTATATTACACCTCTGGCAACAAAGAATATCCTCCATCTGGATGGGTGGAAGGCTCAGATGGCCTGAAGTACTTGATAAATGCATTTTCCAATCTATAACTCAAAAGAGTATAATAATCACGTGTCATTTGGATTTTCTGTATCTTAATAGGATCCAGAAGTGTTCCTCACAATGTGTTGGTTAAGCTATAGTCCTTCTATGTGTATTTGGTTCCAAAGGGTGTCTTGATGAAAAGCTAGATTAAGCATCTGAACTGTCTAAAGGTATCACTTGGAGAAATACTCATTTCTTTACGAGTCTCTATGAATGTTTCTGCTTGCAGCAGCAATAGCAGATCAAGCAAATTTAATTTATTTGCAATATGCATCACCACAGGTGGACTTAGTATCTTGGAAACATGTAAAAACTTAGGTTCTTGCTAATACAGCCTAAAGACAGAAACAAAATAGAGAAAATCAAGCTGAAGGGCAGATGACACTAAGATTGCAGCAGAAAAATAAATAAATACCCCCCCCTAAATAAAATAGGAAAGACAGTAAAATAGACATTTTAAAAACAAACCAGCATACTTCCAAAATAAGTATGCTTATGTAACAATACTGTAGTTCTTTTAGCGTCAAGTTAAAGCTTCTGGCACATAAGAAGACATGCAGATACATCTTCAAGACAAGTCAACTAGAAGTCAACTTCTGCATGAGAAATAAAGAGCTCTGAGCTCCAGCCAAATTTCATTAGCTTGCCTAATGAGGTCTTTTAAAATAACTGCTGAACTATTCACCTGCTGCACCTTTCAGGGAAAATATCAAGTACATAAATTCTACTTTGTCAGAAAAAATAAAAGTTGCAATTTTTTTCTGTGAAATGGAAAACCACCTGACATTTTGAGGCAAGTCTGAAACCTCATAGAAGTTACTTTGATATTTGCTCCTCTCAGCTAAGGTATCTCTTCTAGGATTTACGTTAAAATACATAAATCAAACAAGACCAATTAAATCTCCACTATGTGGAGTCTGAGTAGACAACACGAATAAGGGGGGCTAGAACAGCCACTTGTGAAGGAGTACGTAGTGTGACAGAAAAATGGGATATAACAAATTCCCATGGACAGAAACACATCTTAACAAGAGCTTAACTCCAATCTTCTGATTAAAGATCTTTGAAGTAATTGAAAAAAGGTACAGATACAAAGAGTAGCTTACTCCAAAAGAAGCTGATCGTAGAACAGAGTCCTGTATCAGATGATACATGGAATTTTATCACTAAGTGTAATACAGGGCTATAACTGAGGTAAACAGGCAGCATACATAATTAGGTAGACAGGGACAAGGAGTGAGATGAAGGAAAGCAGCTGTAACCAAAGCACACTGAAAAACTAAAAGCCAAACATAAGACTGCTTTTCTTACCTAGTAGAGTAACACACACCAGCCAGACTCAAACTTAAGTCCTCAACTAGTCAGGGAAAGCTCAGTACAGCTGACCCTCAGAAAGCCAACAGAGGAAGAAAACAGCTGAAGTGCCCTGAGCACCTTCTCCTCACATGTGGTTTATATCCAGCTCATTGCAACTTAGGCTGGCAATTCCAAAGGCCCCCATTATTTTTGTGTCCTATACGAAACTTAGCAGCTATGACATTTATGACACTTTAAAGCATACTTTTGATACCTTCCAGCTTCCACTACATGCTTTATTTCTGAATAAAGAAAAATATGATAAGCAATAACTTGGATGAGGAAAAAAAAAAAAGAGAGAGTTCTGTAAGACAAAGGCCTGTGCAAGCAAATTCATCAGTACAAACATATACATAAAATAAATAGCCCAAGGAATTTACATAAAAGAGCTAGTAGGGATATGATTACACTGTGAGCTGGCTAAAAAGGGAAGAAACAAATGATAAGAAGACAGACAATTGCTGAACATCAGTTGTAGGATTTTAGCCTCATGCAATGTAGTCTCCAGAAGGAACCAAATTAAACTGTCACCTAAATTATAAATTATAATTTTCAGAACAATTTGAGAAGTTTACAGTCATGTCCTGTCCGTTATTTGTTTCATACATGGTATTTGCAAATTGTGAGGGGAGTGGAAGGATCAAAGAAAATATGTGGCTCAGCTCAGAAATGTAAAACAGGAGGGGAAAATGCTTTTGTAAGAACTATGTACTCCACTGTGATTTCACAGCATACAAAACATTTTAAGTCTTTAGGTGGTTGGTTGGTTTTTTCTTGACTTCCAATTACCTATGGCTCAAGAAATCATATAGTCATATATGGATGTAATTAACAGTATACTGGATTTATCGTAATCAAAACTGAGTAGCAGCTAAAAGTAAACTATTTATTCTATTTATTAGTTTTCATATACAGCTCCTGTTTCTGAAAGTTTATATGCATGTTTATATGACCATACCTACCAAATTAAAGGGAATAGCAGGAATATAGCAAAGTGAATCTGTAGAACTTCATAGTACCATTGTTCAAAATATGGCACTGATTAGAAAGCTTAAATATGATGATTTCTCTTATGTAAAATACTGCTTATGAAGCATTAATATTTGTTATTTTATTGACTAAGTAGAAATTAATTAATGCAAAAAAAAAAAAAAAGAAGCTAGTCATATTTTTCCTGAAATTACTATGTTGGTATTGAATATGGTGTGCAATTTCTTCATTTTCATTTCAAGTTTTTTATAAAACTGTCATATCATTAAAGATGGTGGGTATTTTTTAATCCCTCGGTCACTTGGGTAATTTTAAAATTTAATCATCCTTTCCATCATTTAGGATTCTTGATTGGCCCATGAATTTAATCGGAATGTTTATTAAGCGTATCTGTGAAAAACAAGAGTTCTCATTAAGGGGAACTGGTCAAGCTTTTACATTGACAGCTGGTATCCACTCAGGTCACCAGAGGTTCTGGACCAACACTGATTAAAGAAAGGTGATACAAACTAACTTGTTATTCTGACCTTGATTCAATTGTTTATTGTTCAGCTCTTTAGGTTTCTCTGTATTGCTGTCTGAATTGCAATACAGAAATACTTGAGTAATACAGAGGAATGACCTAGTTTCAAAGTTCAAAGTACCTAACTAGGGCAGTACAGAACTCAGTACATCCTTAGCTAACTTTTTTTTGGCCACATTACTTCCAAAATTTAGCTTCCAAGTATCATATAGAGCCTGGAACCTTTCTTTTCACAAAAGGCCAAACGGGCAATTGAATACAACTGCATTATACTCATTTTATTATGTTGGCTTCCAAACAGCTCCTCAGTAGGTGAAAGATTCAATGCAGTATTGAAGTGCTCAACATCTCCAGCTTACCAAGTAGAAGTCTGTATTATAGTATTCTTTGTATGCAACCATTTTCTTGAGACTTGAAGGGCAGAAAGGTTAAAGAGCAGGAGGAAAGGTCAAGCCAGATAAGTAAAAGTCCATATTTCATAGAATTACTGTTTTACTTATCACTATCCTTGAGATTTGACACGCATAATAGTGATTAGGTTATCACCTTCAAATAGATTTATAGGATCTAGGGAATTTTTATTCAACTTACCCTTGGGTACGTCTTGATATTATGTCTCTGTGTTGGCATTTGGGATTTTTAAAGGTCTCACAAAATAATGAAGAAAGGTGTAAGCAGCAAATATCTTTGGATTCCCTAAATATTCTGATAGCAAATATTTAACATGATTTAAAATATGTCTGTTTGCACTGCACATTGCTTTTGAATGCAGACTCTCACTGTTCAGAGAGACTTTTTCCACTTTGGCTAACTTTGGTATTTGGCTTGTGGTCTTGTTTGATGCAACATTAATTAACTTCAAGGGATTCTTCCATATTAATTGGACAGGCGAGCATTGGAGCACACACAGGAACGGAGCTCATATGCAGGCACAAGTGTGCACACTCAGTTACAATAGAGCCAGCAAGAATTTAAATAGAGAAGTTTGCAAAAGCTCGTATACGTTGCTAGAACCAAATCCAGCTGAAGCACTGCTTTGCAACTACACATAATAAATCCATGGATTTACTTAGCAGCTGATTTCTCAAAACGTTTTCAGTCTGTTATTGACAAACCTCTAATCTTGACTATAAGTGCTTACAAAAAGGGGTCTTGTCAAGTTTGCCACAAAAGATACTCCCATCTCTACCAAGAGATGCAAAATTTAAATCATAGCATTGCTGCTAGGAGAAATAACCAGAAGTGACAGCAAGATCCACAGACAGCTGCCAGTTCAGCAGTAAGACTCTTTGGGTGATCTGTGGATTGCTATTTCATTATTCTGGATTTCAATGCTGTTTTTTGGTAAAATCAGGCAACAGCTGTATGAAAGGTCTAGCACAGTATCTGGACAACCACTGTCAGTCTCACTGCAGAAGCAAAGATTTCACTGCTGTCTTGGTGACCAAACCCTCTAGTAAGAAATCTTTTAGATTAAACTTAGTTATATTTTTTCAGTTTCATTGGGTTAATGTACAATGCCTATATACAAAAATGAACGAGATCTTTTTTGTAGTTTGTTGTCAACACTCATCAAAAATTCATGTGATTAGCTTAGACATCTCAATAATATGGCAACTGTTCAGAAGCAAGGAAAGAACATTTCCCCACAGGAAAAAGCTTACTCAACTTACTGTTTCTTCAACTTCAGAAAGTAGATACCTACTTGTTCAGGGGCAGGGGAGGGAAAGGAGGGAGAACTGTCACTGTTCCTTTCACCCCTTTGAGACAAAAACATTGACCGTCAGCTAGTTTCTGACAATTGGCTGTTATTAAACTCTGACTTGCTAGGGCCAGCTGTGCCTAATTTGAGTCACTGGTGCAAAAATAACCAGTCAGCAGGAATTGCGGCAATTATGGGTAATTCTGCTGTAGAGCAGTCCTGCATCAAAATCCCAGGATTAACTTTAGGCTGGCACACCAAGGTGATTGAATAAAGAACACAAGGCTTCAGTAAAACCATCAGTAGCTGAAGTCATTTTTTTTATAAACTGATTTTAGAAGTCTGTAACCTGTATCTTCTATTTTAAGAAAATACTTCCTCCTTCCTAGTTGAAAAACATATAAGGCACTGTTTGTAAGCACTGCTATGAAATGCATGCAATAAACAGATTTCTTTTTCTAAGCAGTCAGCCTTCAGTTTTGTTTCTATGTTAAAAAAAAAAAAAAAGAGTAAGTAGAAATAAAATTTAAGTGACCATGCCATTTTAAGAAAAGTCTCCAGAAAAAGTGTTACAACTTTATACTGCAAGATGTAATTTCTTTTAAGCTTTTAATATGAAAACAGCAACCAGATGTGCTATATCACTTAAATAGCTTCATTAAAAAAAATAAGGTATGGAAAAAGTCACGAGAAGAACCCAGCAAGCAGTTTAAATTTCACAGCTTCCTGTCATTAATAGCAGTATTAGCAAGACCAACATAAAACATCTGTAGCTTTGTTTTTGAAAATGGTACCTATGCTCAGCCCTTCTGACTCTGTTGTGTCACTATAACAGAGAAAAATTTTTACAGAGAAAATTAGTAATATCTTAATTTTATGCGAGAATGACAACTTCAGTTTTTCAGCTTCTTAGGATATATGTGACAGAAAAAAATACCAGGTATACTAAAACTGTTCCCTTAAGTCAGCTTCTGTTGAAACAAAGCACAGGCTCCTTACCTCTAACAAGGTATAATTTAGGACATCAAGCCTCTATTCAACCTAATAAGTAGATCCATGTCCCTTCAATTATTTATTCCTCTGGCAGACAATTCCATTAACCCCCTCCTGTGCAATAATTTGTTCTGCCACATGTTAGAAAAATTATTTTCCAGCTGCTCAGCAATACTGCTACAGTAAATTGAAAGTATTTCCTGGTAGACAGCTGATACTCAACAGAGAGGTGAACACTGACATCTGATTCGTGGAGGGTAATGTAGTAGTAAATAGCATAAGACAAATGTTAAGTTTCTCCAGCATGATGTTTGTGGACTGACAGCAAGAAGATATGTAAAAGTACTGATGAATTATTCACTCAGCTCAGGAAATAAATTAAAGCTTTTCCTGCTATACAGGTGAGACCCAAGCAGAGAGTGAACACTAACACTTGCTACATAGAAGTTAACTTAGTGGTAAGCAGTACAACACAAACATGTTTAAGTTCACCCACCATGACGTTTGTAGACTTACAATGACAAGACATGTAAAATAGTAATGAATTATTCAGTTAGCTTAGGTAAAAAAGAAACCATTTCATTTTCTGCACCCAAGAGGACTGTCTGGTGAGTCAATATGGACAAATGTATTATGACAGCAGCCTCTGCTTCTGTACTTTATTTTATAGCAGGCTGCACAGCTCAGAAAGCTACTCACCTAGCGGAGGTTTTGCAAAAGGTTTTACAGCTACACCACATCCTATCTCCAAAGTAGGTACAAGTTTCTGAATGGGTAGACAGTAGCACATAATTGCAGACTGAGAGCAGTAATAGTGAACTGCTCCCACTACACTGGAAATGAACAACTATGACGGCAAGACAAATCAGGCTTTCTGCAGGTGTCCTATTCTTGAATTAGAACGGGATGAAGATTACTGGAAGGTCATGTACTTACCTAATGTATGACCAAGAAACGAATTAAGAAGCAGCCACCAAAAAATTAACAAAACCCTCACACCATTCAGAAAGTCCTGTCCAACAGCACATACTAGAAAGAACTAGTATCAGCATCTGGTCAATCAATACCAATTGGCCGTATTCCTCTTTTCTCCCCTCCCTCTTCATTCTCCCAGGTTACTCGTTTCTATTGTTTCTGCAGGTTTATTTCCCATCTATTCAATCAAAAGATATACAGATATCTTTTTTGGATTGAATACACAAACACACACATGAATATATAAGTTAATGATGCTCCATGGTTAGAAGACAGAAGGGCATTTTTCATGCACAATTTGACCAGAAAAGAAATTACATAGTTTAAAAAAGAAACATATGAAGAGGCTGAAATCCAGCCACCAGGAGAAACTGGTTTAATGTAGAGAAGAAAAGACAAGGCATGCTTTACAAATGCTAATGTACGTGACAGAAAACTATCAACCTCATTTCTCAATAGAAAATTTAAAATTCCAAGCTTAAATGGTTTACCAGAAATTACACAATAAGTCACTGCTGAATTCTGAAAGTAATCCCAAACCTAATCCCCAGACCACAGTGAGTCCCCGGGGAACTACTTATGGAAGTATTTTTCACTGAAATTGTGCTTTCCCTTGTTTCCCTTGCATTTAATAGAAACCATGGCTCAACACCATTTACATTTATTATGTTATATTTCATAAGCTGTGGACAGAGATGAGCGCAGATTAAATCCGTTCCCTCACTGTTGGCAGGCCAGTCAGCCCTGTGCAAATCCCAGCTGCCTTTTCCACCCTGAGGATTCGGGGGCCCCTGGATGTGTGAGGGCTCCCTGCTACCTCCCTCCCTGCTTGCTGCTTCCCCAGGTAGGGAGCTGGGCACAGTCATTCCCCACTTGTGAACCAAGTCTTGGAGATACTGTTCAAAATGGACAAAAGTAACATTTGCAACTTGTTACATGCAAAAGCATTTACCTCATCTTAAAGTGTGACACTCATGGGGGGACTGTGGGCAGCAAGTCAGCCATGCCCTCGCCGAGGGGTGTGGGACCA
>JAAGNO010020765.1:273222-291677 GCA_033439905.1 Ceryle rudis | reverse complement strand
ATCTGAGATTGTACAGAAGACGACATTATTGTTCAGAAATTTGTTTGGACAACATAATAGTCTGTGCCTAACAGATAGCAAGGATGACTGTGAATGAAAAACATTATGTTACCCTAAAGAAAAAGTCTGTAAAACTGATAGATGAAAATGACATTCTTCTATCTAGTGAAACTACTAACAGTCTTCCATTTCTAAGAGCAAGAAAAACATTGAATTCCATAAGCCTTTGTCTTTTTGAAAACACATTCAATAATTGTTATCTGTGCTCTCCTTTTCTTAGACGCAACTCTTGTTCAACTACTTGATTACAATGCCTTAATTAAGCAGCAGTGGTAACCACTGTCGATTCTGCTCAATTATATTCCAACAACCGGAAATCTACCCAAACACATATAACAGCCTCAACACTGTGACGTGTGAGCACACTGGGGTCCAATCCCATTCCCTGTGTTCACTGATGCATCAGTTTCCAACATAAACTACCATCTCTGTTTACATTTATAGAAGACTTCAATCCTTGTCACATTCCATACATCATCCCTTTTCTAAGGCACAGAAGGCTATATTCCTGCTAAATATTTTATGATCTTCAAATAGGCAACTATCAAATGAATTCTGAGATATTTTGCATGTAGTAATATAAAGAAACCTACTTGAGAAGTATTTAGCAATTATTTCAAATTTTTGCTGTCATTAAATTGCATTTCTTTTCCTTCCACACTGGAACATATTTGAAAGATGTACTTCCATCTGATTAGAAATATAAAGCAAAAATGGTTCTTCTTTTTACACTCCCCAGACAGAAAGAGTGACATTAATGAAACCTGAAACAACATGAATTAGAGGCAGTAAAATATTTAAACTTACTTGTAGTTGTTTTGTAACTATGACACCCTGTCCACAGAAGTATACAAGAAAACTAATTAGTGCTTTTTCTTCTGTTCTTTTCTTTAATGCATTCTTTAAATGCGGTGAGTTTTTCAGTGGATGCTTTATACTCATTTCACAAATCAAGAGATTTTAGATGATCAAAAAGATGTATTGAGCCAATATTTAGTAAATATGTATAATGGAAGAGGACGATACAAAATTCTTAAAGATGTCATTATTTGGTGTTTCTGAACTCATCTTCTACCTGATCATAACTAAACTGTAAGTAAGATTTTAGAGCATTTAGATAGCCAGTTGACAGCAGTAGTCAGGGACAAAATCTAATTAATTTTAAGATAGAGCTTGCAATATTTGCGGATAGCATTATATAATTTAATTCATAATGATAGAGAGGCCTGGACTCCCAACCACGATACCTGCTATTTCTAGTTCTAACATTTAGTGTGATTAATTCTGCAGAATTAATCTGCAGAATAGACTTTATATAATTTGCAAAGTATGATTAGTCAAGATAATTTTTACTGAAATCATCTTCTATACTTTTGCTCATGAATGGCCCATGTACTAACTTTAATTTGAATGTGAACAATTGTAACACATTTCACACTACCTATTTTTAATCTTCTCTTCTTTTCCTCAATGAATATGGTTTTTATATTTCTTCTCTGACTACATCGTGAACTCATTTATACCCTGTTTCAGTTTCCTATCTGATTAGTTCTTTTCCCTACAGATTTAGTTTTGCTGAACCATAGTGGTACCACACGGACAGCAGAATAAAATATAAAATTCATACATAATCATGTAAGCAGAGATAGAATACCTGCAACTCCTATTCATTTCAAAGAAGCTGCCATTGTTTAATACCTTTAGAAGTTGCCCCACTGTTTATATTCAGCAGAATCCATTATCCTAGTATACAGGACAGGATAATTATCAGTAGATGAATGTACACTGTAAAATAAATACCAGAATTGGCACAAAAAGAAATACCTTCTTTGCAATTCACTCTTGTCTCCAGAATAATTATGTAATCTTTACAGGGACAAAAAAGTCTGAAAAGACTATTGAATGAAATCCTTCCCATATCTTTAGGTTTAAGAAGAGTACCACTGAAAGAACATGTACAGAGCTGGGGAGAAAACTGTGAAAAAAGCAGACTGAATTTCCATCAAGACTCCAAAAGATTTTAGTACTATCAGCAGACTCAGATAAAACTCTATACATAAGCACTTCTCTGTCTTGCAAGAGCATATAATAGAAAAAGGAGCAGCAGATTTTGTTAAAATTGTCAGTTCTATTCAGATAAGCATATAGTGGTACTGTTCCCTCACATGAAGCATTTTCTGCAATTTATAAGGCCATTCGGAAATGTGAGCAAGCTGGCAGTTTATTACCAGCTGCATTTTGCAAAGCAGAGATGGTGCAAGTAATTTCCATCTAGAATTAGAATAAAGTGGTGGCAGTTTCCCACTGCCAATAACCACATGGTCTAGTAGGCTGGCTACAAAATTTAGGTTGGAAAAGACCTATCTTGCTGTGAACTTTAGCAATGGACTCAGAATCTCCTACATTATCTAGTAACCTTTATACAACATGTTGGTACTGCAGCTAGGGTGAAGAAGCTTTAGTGTTGCACATACTGTTCCTACACTCTAAGTTAGTTCTTGGTGAAAAATAACTCAACTTTTTAAAGTATTGGTTGCAACAGCGTCCAGCAACATCTCTCTACAGGAATTACTACTTGTTGGCAATGTTAAATTAGCATTAATATTGTTAGGCCTTAATTATGATAAGCTAATACATCAGTAAGTTTATAATATCTTATAACCAGAACAGCAGGCATCATGGATGAATCTAGCTTGAGAGCTAGCCTGGCCAGTTACCAAGTCCATATGCAAAACTAACCTGGTTCATTGCAAATTTTGGGCCAATCTTTCTTGGAGATCTAAATGGAAATCTATTAAACACAGATCTATTCCTTTCCGCCTTTTACCTTTTACATATTTGCTGGCAAAATTAGAAACCACTGGGTGAAAATTCAACCACATGAAAATTCAACCACGTGAATGGAAAAATTCTTCAGATGGATGAGAGAAGTATTATAGCAGCAGTTTCTTTGAGCAGTGAGAAGCACCTGGAAGTGGCTTACAGTTATGCCAGTTCCCATGTTGCCTGTTAAGGATAAGATGGCACTAAAAGCAGGTCACAAGGATAGCACTTTAGTTTGTGAGAATTGAGCCCTAAACAATGAAAGTAGAGCTGCTGGAATAACTAGTATGTGAAGAAGAAATGAAAAAGGTTAAATATTTGATGGAGTGATGTCAAAGCACCCCATTAGTATTTTGCCCCTGCTTCGTGGCTTTTCTGAGAAAAGTGGTAAGCTCAGCAGCAGCACTTCAGTAGCACCATCTGAATATATAAAAGCATTCTAGTGAAACTTGTGACCAGAAAAATCTATGTGAAACTGAGAGTAGAAGATAAGTGAAAGAGAAGTTTTAAACATTTAAAATTTGATATTCAGGAATGGGTTATTTCTTTGGTTTGCGTGATTCAAGGTTAAAACCTAAATTTCAATCTCCCTCAGCTCCTTGATATGACCCACTCATTAATCCAGTAGAGTTACTAAATGTCTTATCAACAACTGACAACTTTTACAATTCGAGCAATCCCCACTTTAGCAATGGAACTTAGATTTAAGAGTTGTTGCTGTTGAAGTGCATGAACATAGCCAAAGACAGTTTGGGAGCAGCATAAGTGTCCCAGTCCTGCAAAGAGATATGATCCTCCAGCCACTCACATGAATTGGCAGTGAAGAAGTCACGTGTTTAAGCTGTAGTTTGTTTCACTTGATATCCACAGTTCAATGTAGGAAAGCAACAGGTCTACTGTTAACTGTGACTTTATAAGGGAGGTACAACGAAGATAACCTTTGGCAGCCCTCATTCCTGGGCCAGAAGGTGGTGTTTCTGTCCTCCACACTAGGCTTCCGTGACCTAGCCAAAACTAACATTGCAATCTATTGCGCGCTATTCTTTGTTACAGATTTGGGTTTGTTACTACAGATCTCACTAAACATTTTGAAAACAGATGGGAGGGGGATAACCAATGCTTTCTGGCCAGCATATCCTCTATCATACAACACGACTGCAATATACCTTCTGTCCACAGAAATAGGATGTCATTCTGAAATCTACTTTACCAGCCGCTTCTGGTCACATCATAACTGTCACTCCTATGACAGCCTCCTATCACCATTGTGCTATCTTTACCAACTGATTCCTTCAAGAGATACTGTATGATTTCAGACAAACTTCATTATAGACTATGGAGCAGGCAGAGTCCTTATTCTCTCCTCTGAACTACCTGTCATCTCATTTTGAGCTGAGGCAAGTAGTCACCATGTCAGCTGCTTAAGGTAACTGAGTAAGCAGCTTAATTTTTTCCTGTGAAACTTCATGGAGGTCAGCATTAGTATTTTTTAGATAAATATTATTTTTAAAAATTGTAAAATACTAATAACTTAAGACTTTTCAAATATGACCATCTAAAATCAATTACATGTGATCAAATTTCTGTTGAGTAGTAAACTTACTTTGAGTAAGTAAGCAGTAAACTTACTTATTTTATGCTCCACAAGAGCGAATATCAGACTGATGTAAGATGACTGATGGATTCTTTTCAATTAAAACATTATGGCACCATATTCTCACCTTACCTAGGTATACTGAAAACAGAGGCACAAGAAAATCTTCTGTACATGGCTTTCATGTCACTTCGATACTTCTATTTCTACATGAAAGTCTCAGGAAAAAAAACAACAAAACCAACAAACATTCTTTAAAAACAACACAGTTGCCATTTTCACAATGGCGTACAAAATGTCTCCTCTTTTTTAGTTCTTTCTGATTACTTTTTCACAGGAAAAGAAAGATAACACAAAATACAAAGCATGTAAAGGAAGGGACAAGAAAATCCACATCACAGATGAAAATCTACATGATTTTGCTAGGAATAATGAAGCAAATCCACCAAATAGCTGTTGAGAAACAGCTAGAGTTCAAGAAATTGCCTTCTTTTCAACACACACTCCAATGAAACACTGTTTTCACAACTGGGAAGTATGTAACTTGTTCTACACTTCTTTCCATATGCTTCTGCGCTTCCTCTCTAGAGACAAGTCTAAAACTGAGATTCACTATAAAACAATACATGGAACACAATGAAAAAGAATCAAGTCCTTGGCAACATCAATAGAATGAACACTTTTTCAGACCAATAAAAGCGATATTTGTGTAGGTGGTTATGTTATTTTAGATACCTTAGGGCCTGATTGTGCAGTTAATTGGATTCAAGGAAGTGCCACGAAGTATAGATGGTATCTGTCAATAATAACTGTTGCTAAAAGTAGGGAGATGTTTTAGAAGTAAAAATACAGACCAGATATTCCAGGAATGTTTCTTTTTCTAATGAAAATACAGAAATATTTATGTACTTTTATACCTCTGTAGCAGCTGTCAATTTCTGATTAAAGTTGCTTGCCAATAATAGATTTCTCTCAGGCACAGATTAAAATCAGCTTCTATAGCTAATTCCACAAACTAAAAATTTCCTCTGCATTTTCCAAAATGTCCTTCATATTTTGGTACAAATAGGTAGACATATACAAATAGGACATCAAGAACTGAAAGTTAGAAGACACAAGTAATCTGAATATCTTTTGAGAGCTCATTCATTTAGAGACCCCACTACCTGTGGATAATTTATGTGTGCTCATTTCAGCTACTGCTGATTTAAAATATTAAGACAGCTCACTAACCTCAGTAACGGGACTCATAGGCTTGAAAGATGGGATAAGGCAAAAAGAACAAGCTTGCTGAGCACGCCAGATGAAAAATTTATAATTTTAATATCTTTGTATTTCCATATTCTATTATATGTTCATCAGAGTCTGAAGCATGGAATAGCAGTTACTTTATTTCTTTTCTGCCTCTAGGTATATACCAAGGCATTGAGCTGATAGGTTGGTTGATATAACACCAGCTCTATTATCACTCCAGATAATTTATTTATAATGAGAATCCTATGTTTTCCCAGTAAGATGTTGATGCAAACTGACTGCCTTTTCAGTTTTTAAAGATGTATAATTGTTAAATGGATACAAATATTGATAAAACATCATTCCTTACATGAGAGCAAATGTGCCTTACAAGGAGGGTTTTCAGTGATGAATCCTAAATTACACATCACCTGATTTTCAACCCCATTAAATATTTCCTCAATATTTAAGGTCTGAGCAGCTTAAGACTTTTCACCACCACATTAATCAGCTATTCACAATTACCTGGAAGTCCATCAGTAGGTATAAGAGTACTGTTTACTTGGCTTAGTTCCTGGAGAATGGGCACTGAGGCTGTATCTGGAACTTGAGTTTACAGAAATGCACAGCCATGGCAAGTCCATGCATTAAACCATAACACACAAAACAGTCCTCTGGCATAACAGAATGCACAATATATGTTCAGGGTCATGCCAGATGTTAGACCAGTACACTAAGCCATGTGATGGGAGAAATTAAGGCATTAACTAGAGAATGTCTTACTGCAGGGCACCTTTGCACATGAGACCTTGCTTGAATGTACCTGATCATTATTAAGTACAGGGTAACTCCTTGTGTGATTCCTGACAGAATCAGGGCCCTTGACATCAGGTTGCCTACATAACATGATGTCAAAAAAGAGTATTAAGAACCATTTATATTCACTTTATAAACCATTTAGAGAATTGAACACAAATCTTTCACTTACAGGTTGCTGGAAGTAAAAGACACTAAGACATTGTCTGAGAAGAATTTAATAGATCTGATTCAAGTTATATAAATCAGGTTAATGATTGCAAAAATAAAGGGAAGAATAAAGGGGGAAAAAAAGGGCAGTACACATTTGAAGGTATACTTACCATTAGCATAACAATCTCTATAGGAAATTATTCAAGTTCTGTGATTCTGTTAAATTTTCAAAATATGCTGGAAAAAAAAAAAAAAGATGTTATAACTTCAAAAGTTACATATCAAAACTTTCAGGTTTGGTAGCCACTGAACCAGTAAATGTCCTCACCTCTAATATGACTAAGCCCGACACTGTACAGCACTTTTTTCAGACCAGAAGTAGTACACTTGGAGTTCTGTTTTGTGCCCAAATGCATTGGCAAGACCAATTTCAATGATAATGAAAATTCACAGTTTTACAGACATTGTGAAAAATGTAGGAGCAAGTTCAATATTACACTCCAGGATATAATTACAGCACTGAAATATTTTCAGAAAAAAAAATAATTTAAAAAATTTATGAAGAGGCAGACACAGAAATTGTGCACAGAATTGCACAGTCATATCAAAAGACAGCTATAAAGAAGAAACCTTGGCAGCCCTTCAAAAATGATATATTTGTTTGAACTGGTGATTTCAGTAATTAAATTCCAAAATGCTTGTTTCAAAACATCTAAACCACTCACTCTAGTATGTAGGAAACAGTGACTTCACTGAGAACATTACTAGGGAGCTCTGCAGTAATTAGGAGTGTACTGTAGAAGTGCTTAAACACAGGTCATGATGTACTTAACAGAGATTGCTCCCAAAAGATAAAGTGCAGTCTTTTAGATAGCAAGTAATTTCAGGTCAAAACCTAGCAATGAAGGAATTTGAAATTAATATGCAAGAGGGGCAACAAAGTATTCCCAACACTCACCGTACCGTTGAGAACATAACAAAAGTTATGAAGACTTGCTCATGCATAAGTGCGTGAAAAAATTAGAAGCTTAAATTCTTAAGCATCTTTTATTCCTAAGATCTGAGGTTAGCTATACGAGATAACCTACAACAACCAACCAACCTGAATAACGTTTTCTCTGTTTCAATTTCAAAAACAGCCTATGACAATTTCAGAGTCTCCCTCTGAAGAAAACTGTAATATCCATCTGTTCTGATGAGCAAAAATAAATAAATAAAACCCTAACCCTTTTCACATTCCAAGCATGTCTGTTAACTTTCTCTATTAACACTCTTTGGATAGAAATAGCATATAGAATGCGCAAGAGCTAATACTGGAAAAGCTAAACAAAAGCTGTAATCAGATTTTAAAACAGACAATATAAAGCATTGTAATTAACTGGGTTGGAATAAAGTGGTCTTTATTAGTGCAAATGAGCTCATCTGCTATAGGAATGAATATTTCACAATCTAATCCAGAATGTATTGACATCAGCCAAACATTTACATTTCTTCCATGGACAGATTGTTATTGACCTTGTGATGTGACATATCTACTGTCACTAAGCTGCAAAATGTGAATCTCATCCTGCCTCTCCTCTTTTATATACAGAAAGCAACTAATTTGTCAGCATGCCAGCTTTAACTAGCTGAGATGAAGGTAAGCTAATTTAATAGGAACTGTTCAATAGCTTCGACCCACCTGACACTGTCAGTTAACGCAGCTCCACATTGCAGTGTCTTTCATTATTTCCAGCTCTTTCTTCAGACTACTTGAACAGCAAGTCAAATAATATGCTTAGGAGTCAATAGGCCTGACTTTTTCTCAAGGACATTCTTTTGATGCCAGGAACTGTCAAGTGGGAAAACACGTAGCGTGAAGGTGAGAGGACACTAATTAAATATACATAGCTCTGGCCAAAGAAGAATGAGGCACAGCTTGCTATCTGAAAACTCAGTTGCCTGCTTGACTGAGGTCACAGCTGTTGACTTGTACAAGTTCTTAAGTTGCAGTCTCAGTATGAGATGCTTTAACACTCTTAAATACTAGACAAAGGCTATCTTCAAGGATTCTGTGTACAGTTATATGTGCTTTTGTAGTTTAAAGACAGACATAATAGAGTCCTTATTTAAGTTCGGCTAAAATGAATATGTATCTTTTATCTACTGAACTTTGAAGTATTATTTCCCAAAGCCAGGGAAGAATCTATGCTTGTCACAACACGAGTGATACTATTAATCATGTCCCTGCAGAAACAGAGTTTTTTAAGGCCTATTTCAAATTGTGATTCTAACCACAGCACCCCTTCAGATTAAACTGGCTATAGAGAAGAGCAATGAATAACACATAATGTGTTTACGTACATGCATTTGGATTGTATCACAGAAGTGAGCAGGCATGTTCCCATCTGTGTCAAACACTTTCAGCCCATGAAGCTAATAAAAATATCAGATGGCCTAATACTTTCCTCCTTTCCTTTGGGCTTTCTTTGCACTACTAATTGCTGTAACATATATTATCTAAAAATCAAACTTTCTACTATCCAGAACTGAAAGCTTCTTTTATTTACATTATAATATATCAGTACCATTTTTCTTGTGATGGTGCTACCAAGCCCTCTTGCATCGACACAGCTCAGTGCAGCGCTGTGCCAGTAAGCATCCCATTCATGCAGTACAGTAAATGAGCTCATTTACAGAGTCAGAGCTTATTAGGACTTAGTTGCTTAAGCACTCTGCTCTCTGAGCACAGCTATACTGCAGGTGGACTGGTATCTCTGCATCTGCTGCACAAGGCTTGGAGTGCCCTGGCTTTGTCTGGGAGTCACCTTACTGCTGTGATGCAGGTGTCCTTTTGAGATGAACAAATAATAACAATAGTTACAGAGTGGAAGTAGTTCTTACATATCTGTAAGACAAGAAATCCAAGTAGTATTACTGCTATTTCATTGTACTTGGCAATACCACACACAAAATGATGTCAGAATACTATTATTTTGACCTGAAAGGTGTGGCCTTTAGGTGTCCTTCCATCTAGCCAAATGTGACCGAGTCTTACCCTGCTATGTGTGACGTGATTTGTGGATGTTTGACCTTTCATGGACACCTGGGTAGCAACAGCCTGTATCTTCAAAGGCATTTCTGGTTTTTACTCACATATTTGTGCAGGAAGAGGAGATTTTGTAAGGCAGTTTACATGTTATGAGGACTATCACTCCCTGCAGACTCAAGGGTAATCAAAACCCGCATTATCTGTAAATGGACAGATGAGGAAGTGCTCAAAACTGGGCTTATATGAGAGAAAAATTATGCAAATTAACACATTTAATAGTTTCATAATTTCACACTAACAGCTAAGCATTTCAAACTCCAACATTTGCTATTCCTAGCACATAAATATAATTGTGTATCTCATTCACTCTTTATTGTTTCTAGCCTCTTGCAATTTTATCAGTCTGTGGCCAAGGAGAGTGTTTTCCTGGAAACTGAATTCTTCCTCCCTGTTTTCCACAGTCGCTTAACTATGTAAATGACACTGCGTGTTTAGTTTATAAGAACAATTTTTGTTCATCAGCCATCATAAGAAAGAGGAAGACAGAGGTTCTTGCTTTCTTCAGAGACTGGACTTAACTTTCCCCTTCCCTCCACCAGACTGTTTTCTGGTCTGAAAGCTGTGGGCTTAAATATTGCCTGATAAATTACTAATATGCCGTTTAACTAAGTCTCTTGGACTCTTTGAAAACTTTTACAGGTCTCAGTTTTTCAAGCTAAGCTTTTTAAGTTAACAGGTTTGGTTTTGTTTTTTTTTCCCAGGTTGTAACCATATTATTCTCTGAAAACATTTATATGTAGGTTGAGAGCAATATAGTTCATAGTCCTTAGAAGCAACATGTAGCATGCTATTGCTGAAGGCAAAATCTCCAGCAAGATTAACAACTGCTTCACTAGATCCTGTTTTTCCACTTCTGTTTATCTTTGGTTGTATTTTTCATGCTTACTTGATTAACAGTCTCTGTATATATGCATCGGTCTCTCCAGTTCAAGACTTAGCTGTCCATGGATAAGTAGGTTCCACGTGGTTGAGGGATACCCAGCATCTGCCCTACTTACCTTGCTTGATTTCAGTCTATTCACAGTGTTACAGTTTTACAAGCATACTGAAATAGCAGACACTTCCTGCCTCACTGCAATTACATATTTTTTAACATCTTGAGTATCACATGCACAGTCCATGAAAACCTGGCTCAAGCAGCTGGCAAAACTAAGCTCTATGGGTTTGGTCTGGCAGCTCAGAAGAGACTTCCTCACAAATCCTTCTCCCATTTACTGTGAATTTGCGACAATGTAGTTCCGCTGATTGCAGAGGAATCCCTTGTATTTGTAAAAATGTAACTCATAGCAAATGTTGTCCTTTGGGGCTTAAACACAGATGAATATTGGCTGTGTTTGCTAGTTTCAAATCCTTTAACATACTATGCTCCATGGTCCAATACTGTGCTACAATCACACTGCCATCCAAAATTACAAAAAGAAAAAAGTATATGCTTTGATCTTTTCAAAAACATGTATTATTTGCAGAATATATGTGAAGTATAATAAGAGAGAAGGGAAATAAAAACACAACCATCAGGAAAACTGTAAGTGACAGTAGCTTGTAATAGGGGTGAACTGGATGAAGGCAAAATATTCAAGAAAAATACTTTTGACTTACCATTCGCCCTTAAACAATTGCAATATATTGACGGTAGATAGGAAATGTGAGATACTAAGACTTCTACAAGATAATACATCAACTCTCTACCCCATGGCTGTTCTGTAATTAGTGCGCCTCAGGCACTGACCCTCTTTAAAAACAAAACAAAACTTATTTTCCTCCCTTCATTTCTTCAGGGCAGGAAGCCTGTCAATGTTTGTAAACTGCTATGTAAATGCATAGCACTACACAAATTTTGTTAACAATTAACTAGTTCTATTTCTATGCACAAAATCCAGATATTAAGAGCAACCCTTTTCTAGTCAAACACTCAATGCAGAAACATATATCCCAATATGACATAATAAAGCAAAACCCCACAACAGCGGCTTTATTGTGTCACACAACCTTGCAGCTTTATGAACAGAATTAAGAGCGTTTTCAAAACTAGCCTTTTGAGCAACTGTTCCTGAAGCAATCACCAGTGCAACGCACTTGGTGACCACAGCTGATTCGTGTATGACTGGCTCAGTCTGTCAGCAGAGTACGTGTGCCACCGTGCCAAATAATGTCCTACCTGCAATTCAGAGATGAACACATCACCTTCCCCTTTGTCACTTTTGTTACATGAGAACATCTCTTTCTTTTGTCTTATTTGAATGTAGAAGGCAATATTGAGTATCTTTTTGTGATAAACAGAACTTACTGCATAGTAACAACCGAATTGGAGATAATATTCTGGGTAAGAGCAGGAAATTCACTGGCTCCAGTGGATTGTTAGAAGTGTTTGACTTGCAAGTAGTCTTTATTGTGCAACTCAGAATGAGATTTTTATACAAGCCCTGTGCTTATAATGCTGTTGTCACTGAGGTCTCAGAAGGAGTGCAACCGTAGCACTACAGTACAGGCAGAGAAATGAGCAAAAGGGTTTGTGCTGCTTTAAAGTAGTGTTGTAGAGCCACTCCAGAGCATCCCAGTGAAGTTGTCTGCCTCATGTAAATCACTGACCAGTGACAGATCTACCCTACAAATAATGCTTTCTTATATATATTTTTTTTTAAAAAAATTTTGGAATGGACCATATGTTTACAGGAACTTTTTATACAGATTTCTAATTTTTCTGTGTACTTTAAGGTTTAGTCAGACATGGAAAATTCAGCAGCATGACAGAATACTGAAAAAGGCAAAGGTCTAACAAGGGTGCTGGTCATGTTTCTAGCTAATGTACTGAATTTTGGCTCAAAGTTGAAATCGAGAAGATTTCCATCATCCATATTTCTTTCATAAAATCTATGATTTCAGATCTGTTGGTTATGTGCCCATTTTGCAAGAATTTTAATACATAACTACATTTGTTTCTTTTGTTTGGGGAGGGCATCGGGCCTGGAGATTTCATTCCAGATAATACAAAATATGAAATACACCATGGTAGTGTATGCATCAAGATTTAAGGTCACCTGAAGGATTAAATCAAAGATTAATTTCCCAACTTTGGAGTGAGAAATAGTGTATAATAAGCAATCCTTGATATTAAAAATAAATAAAATCTATCATTATATTTATCTATAGCTTTTACAAATCTACCATTAAAGCTTTTGCAAAAATCAAAGAAGTTTTATATTTAAAAAATAAACAGCAAAACCTAATAACCGATTTCACATTACATAACTATGATCTAGAAAATACACTGATTTAGCCTTACTATATAAAAGTACCATATGCATGACTTCTTAAGTGTATACACTTTCAGTGATGACACTCACTTCTTCGTGTACTCCTGCATACTCTCTAGGACTTAAGGACAGGATAAATTATGTAAATACTATAAATTGCCTACTAATCCACATCTTTTTCCTGCATAAATGCTTTTTCCCATCCACACTGGAAGGTAAAATGTTTTATTTTCCACTGTTACCAATGTACAAAATTGCATTCACAGTAGCTCTTAAGAACATCACTATGCATTATGCTAGTTTAAAGCCAGAACTCTCAGAAGCCAAGCTTCTGGAAGACAGTTTTAAATAGCGTGGATGACATTACAACATTTGAGTGATCACTTCTGTCTAGAAAAATGCATTTATTCTTTTTTATTTATTATATTTATTCTTGCCATTATAAACATTGCTATTTGACCTGTTCCAAACTGGCAGTTGTAGGGAAACTGAGTGTAAGCAGGTTCTCACTTCATTGAGGAAAACTAACTGCCAACAGCCAGTGTGGATTTAGATTACAGTATGATCTTCAACAAGAGTACAAGTGATATTGATCTGCCTGAAAAACATTGACTGAGATGTTTTAACAACACTTTCAACTTAACTCATCTCTTCTGTCATAAAAGTCTACTGAGAGTATATTATAAGGCCATTTGACTGATCTATGATATTTAGAGATATTAAATATTCTACCATATTGGACAAATCATGAAATTTAGACTGCTTACTACCCCAGTGCTGCTCTGCTTCAGACCGTGTACTTCGTAGCACTTCTTAGATTATAATACTAAGCTTTAAATTAATCAATTAAACTCATTACATATTGCATTTTCATTCTTATCATTCATTATCTTATATACCTGTCACATCTTTTCTTAAATCAATACATGTATCATGATCTCTTATAACTTCTTGTTGAAGAACTATCTCATCATAAATGATCTGAGAGTTAATGAAAGCTGGGAAGTAATTATTAAAAGAGACCAATTTTTTTTTAATATAATACATAATTAACACATGGAACTCATTGCTTCCAGGCATCATTTAATGAAGACGTTTATGAGGTAGGAGGCTTTTAAGCTTTGTGTGGGTAATAAGAAACTTCACGTATAATCCAGAAGGCATATTCTGCTCTAAGCTAAAGATGAGGGATATCATTTAAAAGTCGAATCAAAAACACAGAGTGGACACTTCAGGTTGATAATCCACTAAACAATGAATATGCTACTGTATCATCAGAAGGCACAAACAGATGCACTTATGGAATCTATCACTGTATTAAAAACACTTCTACATTAGGTAGGCATACTCTATAAAGCAGATCGTTATAGGCTTCATGTTGTCAAGACCTAGAAACACCACTGATAAACCTCAAGGTACAGTACCTTAGAAAGCATTAGAAGAGCTCAAACAGATGAGATCAAAGAACCCTCAATGGCAATTACCTCTCTGTCACTGTATGGATGCTTTACTGGCATGTAAATGCTCCCATCACCCATCATGTTCAAGCTAATAGGTTTCAGGACTTTCTGAGATTTTTACCCGTCTGGCAAACCTGAATAAACTTTCCCTGCAGGAAACATTCAAACCTCTCCTGGAATCCATGCATACTTTAAAGTATTCATAGCATAATAGTAAACAAAACTGCTTTTTAAGAGAAAGATCCTTTTTTAATATACAGATATCTCCATTTAATGACATTGCATATTAAAACTTCATTGTAAGTGCTGTATCTCAGTCAGAATATGCAGTTATGTAGTATTTTCCACTTCTCCAGGCATATATGCTGCTCTAACCTTTTGGCCTCAACTCTAAGATCATGTTCCCCCAAAATTCTTTTCTTTACTCCTGTGCATTTATAGTCTGAAATGGACATATTGAATTGATGGAAATAGATGCAAACAGAATTTTAGAAATGTCAGATACTATGTTTTAACATGGGCATTTGGCTATTATCCTAAAAGAAACAGATCAGGCCAAAGAGCTGCCAATGCTGCACAGACATAGCTTATTGCAAGACAACCTAATAATAAAAACAAAACTAAACTCTTGTCTACACCAGGAGAACAAGTATTTTCCCCTAGCAGGAAAGACTTTTTTTTTTTAACATACTTAAGAAGGTTCTGAAACCACTTAAAGCCTTGTTTTGCAAAGATTCTAGATGAAAAATAAAGTGAGAATAAATGCACTCTGGAATCAAGAGTTAAGTTCAGATCACAGTTGAGTCGGTGAGAACTGCAGGTAAGGAGTATGTACACAGGTATGGGTACGGCACATAAATCTGTATCTGCCAAATGCAAAGTAATAAGGGGAAAAAAACCCCTGTTTGTAAGCGTAGCTGTTTTCCAAATTTGCCATTTCAGCTTGAAATAGCCAGTTTCTAAACCACAAACTTAAACGCATTTAACATAGATTTTCAGTCTTGGGAATTACAACTTGAAAAAAAAATTCCCCTGAATTATACCATTTTTAAAGCAAAGGAAAACTTTTTCTCTACAATCAGAAGAAATTCTTACGTTAAGGACAAGAGGAATGTGTAGATTACCAGATAGGAATGTACAGTGAGACTCAGTATCTAATTATCTATCTAGAAATTATAGCAAATGTTAATGTGCAGATGCATAATGGTACTTGATTACTTCAGGTATGTGAACTGCATTCAAGATAAAAAGCATTTTCTTTCTGGTTATTTGCACTACTATTTCAACAACTGCTTTCAAGATAAAATGATACTAAAACATGTCTTAGACATATACATATAACTAATATCCCAATGTTCAATTAGGCTATGTATATATATTTAGTATTGTATCTATTAAATTTTACCATAAATTTTACCATCTGCCCTATTTTATCAACACTGGAAACCACTATAAAAAAAAAATTATTCTGAGGTTAGAAGAATTTTGGGTAAACTGAAGATATTTTTCTAATACTACGGGCTTAGAAAAATTGACCCTTGAACAATTTTGAAACAGATAATGGAAACTATGTGAAACCTATCTGCTTTCAGAAAAGATGTTTAGTTGTCAGCAAAAAGAAAATACTTTTTGCAACTAATTTGCCTTACAGCAGTTACAGAATTAAGCTGGCCCAGAAATGGAAGAATTTCAAGCAACTTGAAAAAAACAACACAAAATCAATACTGCACTGCAAACACATAAATGCTCTGAACTTTGGAGAGTGCCCTAATCATCAGCAGCAGCCACAGCTTTTTTTCCTCCCTTTGAAGATGCAAATAAGCAAAACGCAACAACTTCAACATGAAGAGTTGTTGATATTCTCTTTTAAAGCTTAACCAGTGAGACTAATATTTGAAATCTGAGCTCATGTGTCCCCTATCCTAATTTAGTGCTCTTATCATTTGGATATTAGGAGGAAGCATCATCATCATGAATTTACAGTTTCACATCTAGCTCATTATTTCCTTCTCTCTTTTTTCAAATAATTAAAATCAAAAGGTGTACAGGATCCCAGTTTATCATATGTAAAGCTCTTCATTATATAAAGACAAATAGAGGGAGACGTTCATTTTATTTGGAAATGGGAAGGTAGAGTTAGAATATACCTGGTTTAGTTTCTTTAACTTCCAGTTCGGTTACTAAATAAAAACTGCAAAAAATTTGCATAGCACCAGGATAGGTTCTCTCTTACAAAATAAGAAGCTATAAATATCACTAACCAGCAGCTGTAATAAAAACAAAACAAAAATTGGACTGGAAGTCATAGCTATTGATCTCCACTTAGAGACCTAGGCAGAGTTCTAAGACTGCAGGAATTCCACTAGTTTCTATGGATGTGGAAGGAAGAGAACAGAGAAGATGGTAATAGGCAAAGTATTTTGTGATACACAGATGGTAAGAAGCTAATTTCCATCTGACTTTTTTTCTCTGGTGGGTAATTACGCTCTCCCTAGCAGAAGCTTTATGTTTGCATTGAAAGCAATAGCCAGTTCTCTGAAAGTAACATACTTTCTATATTGGAATGGGGGGAAGGTGTTTTTGCAAAATTATTTTTTATCTTTTTTTTGGTTAGAATTTTTGCACTGTAATTTCACTTCAAGTGGCTACTGTAATTACAGGTTAAATTTGGCACCTACACGCCACTAATCTAATATTTTGCTAACCCGTTTAAGCTATAAGAGGACTGAAAATTAGTTTTAGGCTTCTGTAATGTAATTATTACCTTTTATAGAAAAAAAAAAATGTGTACCCAATTAGTAAATAATGAAAACTAATTTGCTTTTGGTAGTTGGCAAACAAAAAATGGGCAATTTCTATCTTACAAATTTTTTAAATTACCTGCTGTACACAACCAATTTTTCTTCTCCTTACTAAGTTTTATAAAGACTTTTCCACAAATAAACAACAAAATTCTATAATTACAAATTAGAATTGCTGATTACATGTATTTACAGTAATTATGTCATTAGCAATAATTATATTAATTATACAAACAATAGACTGCATTGAGTAGCAAAGGAAAACAAGAACATTTTCACATATAAAAACATGCTTTGAGCTAGGAAAAAAGGATTTTATCATTAGCACTAAAGCACAGAATTGAAGCACAGAGCAACACCACTGTAGTATGTGCTGGTTTGTTCAAGCACTGAAAAGTCTTAAAATCCTGGTAGCAAACATGATGAAATATTTTGGGATCTACATATTCCAAATAACATAGGTTGAGCTAAGGAACACACAATAGATGCACAATACATTAGGAATAATGATTTGTTTTTCAAAAGCACCTAACTTATTTTCAAGAGCCTGACCCTACGGATGCACAACTAGCTTAAGCTGATCATATTATGGGCTGCCACTAAAGGTGTGACCTTGCATTTGGCACTGCTACCACTGCTGCACACTCCCACCCTTTCTCTTGTGCTGCCCCTGGTGCTGGTGTGACAACTGATCTCTAATATTCATGGTGCCAACCATTTTTATTTGGCCTTGTTAGTTTTCTGCAAAGCTGCTCCAGCTTTGCTTTCTGCAAAGCTGTTCCAGTGCTCCTACAGCTGTGGGAGCACTGGAAATGATGCTAGAAAGAATGGAACCATCTTTTTGAAAGGCAGCATTATCTTAGATCAAATTAAGCTGATAGTGAAACTGCAAGTTTAGGTGCTTAAGTTATATGAATATATCAAGGAAGACAAAGGCACTCCAGGGACGCCTCACTGCACATCCATTGCACACAAACCCTACTGCAAGCAGGGTAAGAGGAGGTCACTGGAAGCAAGCTAAGAAAGAGACATACATTTTCTAAAGAACATAAAAAACCTTGTATTTTTCATGACTTCCACTGTGACCAAAGAATGGTCACAGTTAGCACCTACATATAGAAAGAGTATTATTAGCCTGAACCTTGTAAGAAAGAAACTATGGTTACATTT
>JAAGNO010020765.1:223148-273122 GCA_033439905.1 Ceryle rudis | reverse complement strand
ACTGGAAGCAAGCTAAGAAAGAGACATACATTTTCTAAAGAACATAAAAAACCTTGTATTTTTCATGACTTCCACTGGTCACAGTTAGCACCTACATATAGAAAGAGTATTATTAGCCTGAACCTTGTAAGAAAGAAACTATGGTTACATTTGCAGAGGTAATTAAGTTCCTATCGAGGCAATGAACTGCAGATTGCAGTCAACTTCTGCAGAGTGGCCCTAGGTTTCTCTGAGGTTCCCATCATGGTGTCCCATTCTGTCATGTGGGGGATTATTTATTTTATTTATTTTTAATGAGTATTGATAGGATGTGCAGACTCTGTTGCAGCCCAGCTGCATATAGATATCTATAGCCTGGAATGACAGGTATGCTTCACGCACCTGGGGGTATAGCTTCAGAGCATGTGAGCTTCCTTGCCACAGTGACATCCAAGGGAACAGATACCAAACCTGGGTCAGTCTCCTCCACACTGCTCAAAGGACAAAGTCCTTGCAGCACGTAATTCTCAGAACCACACCTGTGCTTGAGAGAAGTCAGAGAACTAATTAGTTTAAACCAAAAGAGAGATCATCAGTGAATTAATATTTATGCAACACAGACTATCAAGGGACCAGGAAATAGGACTGAACGACGAGATAAATTACTTGACAGCGTAGATGTTCCTATTACCTTTATCAGAGTTGTAGTGACTAGCTTTGGTGCCTGGGCACATTTCTCTATTACAGCTTTGATGTTCAGAAACATTGGCCAAGTTGAATTGCACATCTACTTTTACTCAAAATATAAATTACAAATCCAGACTTCTTGTTAGGTGAAGAACTACAGGAAACACCGTGCTCAGAGAGCTGAGGGTGAGGTAACCTTGGGTAAGTCAATATGGGCAGCTGCTCTGCAGGTTTCAATAAATCTGTGACATTGGTATTTTCTGTCAGACAGACACAAAAGTATTCAGGTCAAAAATTCCCAAGTTAGCTATGTTAGACTCCTCTCAGGTCAAGAATACATGTAGTTTTGTCAGTGTGACACTAAGCTCAAGCTCTTAGTTTCAAAGGTGTGATGCTAATACCGCTCTAAAGTCTCTGACTTACAGCATGTGGACCTACGGTCAGTTCTCAGCTAGTCTAGGGATTACTGACCTACTATTCATTGTTGTTTCCCAAGAAAGTGTGCCAGGGATGCCAAGGAAGAAATCATGAGTGCTGGAACTCATTTAGGTCAAGGAAGTAGAAGAGTGTATGTGTCAAATATGTGAGGCTCTCCAGGGCAAACTGGTCAGCAGCTGAGAAGCAATATAGATGGGAGCAGTCAATCACATACATAAAAGCATTTTCTCTGTTAATTAAGAATTTCGTACACATTATCTAAACATTAATTGGTTGTTCTGACATCTGAGCTGATATCTAAGTAAAATTGTGGCTTAACATAAATTTCTTGCTCTTGAGCACAGGCCCACACATTATCAGAGTATCACCATGTGGTCCACCTCAACTCACCTGCTTTTAATTTTTTTGCCAAATGACCCACTCACCCCCCAAAACCATAATATTATGATTATTAAACATAATAATACTTACGATGTTAATCTTAGAAGGACAGCAGAAACAGATTGTTTCAGTAACTAGAATACCTTGACATCAAAGACTGAAACATAGGGAAGGTTGTTTAGTTCAATAAAAGGCCAGAGCTTCTGGGGTCCACTAGGATATATCTCACTCATTATCTGCTCTAACCCTTATTCCTCAAAACCACAGTGAGATGCAGGTAGAGCAGTTACTGTTTAGAAATTTAGCTACAGCAATCTGATTTAAACGCTTTAATTATGCTGTTCTCATGCTACCTTTGTATTTAATGAATGACAGCACTGGTGAAGGTTTAATGAGCTGTGAATGACTATACAAAATGTACAGGATTACAAAACCTGCTTCTGGTTGATTTCCACAAACAGTTACATCTAAGTGCCAGAATCTATGTCATGATCCACTGTTAATATATAGTCTGTATGTTCCTTCTTAAAATTGGTTGGAATATAATTATTTTCAAGTCTCCAAGCTAAACCTGTCCATTCTGGTTTCCCTTTATCTGAATCATTCATTGATATACAAAAAAGCCTGCCTATGAACATCAACTCCCTAGAGATTTTAATGGTTAAAATATTTGATACGTTCATAGTTTCCACCTAACCCAAGCTTTTTTTAAGTGAGAGTACTCTGCATTTCTGATTACATCTCAGTCACGCTCTGCTTGTGGATTTGCAGGCTGCCAGTATTCCTGGCTGGAATACCTGTAGGCACGTAGCACTGCTCACGTACCTGAGAGAGGCTCTTGAAGAGTGAACCGATGCATTACCTTACCTTGCATATACATTTGATCTTGTGCTTTCTCCAGCTACCCGGACTGACAGAAAAGCTCTTTGCACATCGTAACTGAGAACATGCTATTTCCTAAATGCAGTGTATTTTTTTCTGAAGACCACTGGTATTCTTGCAAAGTGTCCATATCTGATGTAACACTGCTTACACCTTAGGAGACTTGAAAATTTTATCTCAGAAGGACACAGATTAACATAGTAATCCTTTAAGCCAAGTCAGATAGTGTTATCTCATTATTTGTAGTTATTCCCTAAAAAAGAACTCTTTATATTCTATATATTCATCTATGCTTCTATCTCAACTTATAAGCAGTGGCCATTTAATTTAAGAAATTTCTATTATTAAGAAATCCTCCATTTGCATCTCTTTGAGCACCTCAGCTCAGGAAATGTCTTGACATCATCTATTCATTAATTACATAGATAACCAAAAGCTACCTCCCACACTAACAAGGGAAAACTGTAGGAAACAAGGAAAACAGAATCAGAATTGATGAATGTTAAGATTCCCCCCCCCCCCCGCCGTTCAGGCACCTTCAATTCAGAGTATAAAATTTGCTTTAAATGTACACAAAAATCCACAAGGAAAAATAATTCCCTTTTAGGCCTTTACATTTATATACATAAGTGCTACTACTATTAAAGGATCTATTTCTGCAGTCTATGGAATGCTCAAAAATAAATTAAGAGAACGACTCAACTGCAGTAACACAGCTAGTGCTCTAATGCCGACATAGAAGAGTTATAAAGGCTGAGAATTAAAACATTATTCTTTATTGCCAACTTCAAAATATTTAAGAAAAAACAACAACAACAATCAAAAACCCCACATTCTGTAAAAGACCTAAATGCCTCCTTTATCCAGTTCTGTTTACAGAATTGTTGAAACCAGCTATAGAAATATAAAATAATTGCCTGGAGATGCCATGCAGTGAATCTTGCCCTTGATGTTACAAACATCAGATTCATAAACAAACTTTTTACCAGATTTGTTGCTACAAGCTCTACAACACACCTGCTTAACATCTCCTTCTGAAATAACTCAACATGATCAAAAAATTCCCTAGAAAAAACAAGAGTACAAGACAGAAATTTCATTGTGCAATAAAGGAAAGACACACAGGGGAAGGAATTCTCTACAGCCTGGGCCGATGTGGATATGGAGGAGTGAAGGTGGGCTTCTATTCGATTTCCAAAAGATGAATCCAAGTAAAGACAAACATTTTTTCTTCTTCTGTGTCAGTTCTGCACATCAATTGCTTCATATGGGACAAAGGCAAAACCCAGGAGAAAATACAGTGCACGTATAATTCACCTTCTGAATGTCCCAGTTTTGTACTCAGTGACCCAGTTTGTCCAAACCACACATGCCTACACTTTCAATTTTTCCTCTCTATACTTGAAGCATAAGAATTATTGATTGGAAATATTCAGTGTCAAATGTCCAGCTGTGTTTGTCCACGAGCTGTTACAAAATTCTGCGTCTACGCTGGGATTAGCTCCAGCTTTAATTATGCTGTGTAGGGAGTTTGTTTTAATGTCAAAGCCACATGTTCTCTGGCATCTCTCACAAATTGAGCATGCAGATCAGTGGGCAAAGCCCAATTAAAATACCACCACAACTCAGCAGTAACAAGAGTATGGTGACCTTCCATGGTGTTAACAAGTACGTAATATTTTGCCAGTGCTGGTACACTTGTTCCCAAAGAAGGATTTCATTATCTTGATAGTTTGAAAAATGACAACCACCCTGCTTTATATGATGCTACTCTGAAGCTTTCCAAAAGAATAAACAAGCAAATCAACCTCAAAATCACTTAAGATTTTTTTCTCTATCTAAAGGGTGGAAAATGAACATACTCGGAAAACAGCAAAAAAAATTTTTCATTGTAGGTTTGTTCCCTTTTGAGGGGAACATCCATCTTTCAGAATGTCAGCAATTCAGGTAATGAGTTCCCTATACAAGAGGGAACACCAGTCCAGAATTACCTAACCAGTATATTCAGCAGGACACAGTAAGGAAAGGAATGTTTCTTTCTACCTGAGCTACTGGTTTAACATTATCTAAAGACTCTTGTTTTGATTTCTAATTCTCATCTGGAGCTAGGTGCCTGAAGTGACATTGGTCACACAGTCACCCTTCCAGAAACAACAGCCTCTTTATCTCACTGCTGCATCATTCTTTGTTTAAGAGAACTACTGTTCTTTGTTTAATTTAGAAGAAGTAATTTGAATATTTACTGAACACATGGAATAGTTGATAAATAAGCATATCAGTTCATTTGAAAAGGTCTTAAATTGCTGTTTCACTTCCTCTGAAACATTACAAGTAATGACAATGTAATTTAATACACAATTCTGCAACAGACTTCCATTAATTAACAATCCAATGTAACAATCGTTCCAATTCCCAAAGGTCCTGAAGATCAATGTTATAGAATTTTCCTCAGTCAAGCCTTAGTTACTCATACAGTAATTTTTTATTATTTTTTGCTGCAGTGTGATGATTTGTCAAATGTAAAGCATTTTCCAGTGCTTTATCTTTGGAGCGGGGTGTTAAAAAGCAAGAGAGAATTATTCTTAAGGCCAATTACTAACAGAGAGCCATAAGACTGATGAAATGATGCAGAATTTTCTATTTCAGACATATATAATCAGGAGCGAACCGCCTCTCCTGTATGTCAGATGAGTGTCCTATCTAGTATCTACATTGTTTCATTTCCCTCCTCTCTTATCCCTAAAAAAAAATTCCAAACAAACCCCTGCAGCACAAACTTATGCTTCTATAAAGACCACTATTTGAAGAATATTTCATGTGCTTGAGCTGGTACTGTTTGGGAGATGGACTTTACGCTCAGTTTCCACAGGCATAAAGCTTGTGAATGCTTCACTTCAGTTTTAGTCAAAAGGAGTTACAGCATAATAACTACAGTTGTAAGACCTTTCAGAGTTCATCAGTAATCCTCTCTTTGATGCTATATGAATATATGGGGAAGTTTAATCAATAACTAATGTTAATCATGTTTGGTCTTAATCAATAACAGAACTACTACACTTTTCAAAGCCCAGAGACAGTTCTGTTAGGTACAAAATCAAATTTAATTAAAGCTTTGCATGCAGAAGAGAGTTGTTAATGCCATCATAATTAGTTTGTTTAATACTGCAATTGCCAAACACGTCTCTACCTTTTGTAGACTACTTGAATATTAAATCCATTATTACACATGCCGCAAGAGAAAGCTGGACTGTTCAGGTACAGTAAACATACGTGAGCCTACACAGATACAGAGATTCTCTTATCCTTCCAAGCTCACTGAAAAGTTTGCTCAGAAGTAAGTAGATAGTACCAAGAAAACTGAAAATTACTGAAGATGGAAACTGTCAATGGAAGATGCATCAGAATCACTCACCTGTGTCCTGTCAAAAGCTGCTTTTATACGTATGCTATGACTTTCTCTTAGCCTCCTAGGATCATTAGGTCACATCGTGCAGAATGGCAATTCCATTCATTGCAAGTTACCAGGAAAAAAAAAAAAAGTTTCCTCTTTAACTTGGGGATCAAAAAAGTTAAGTGATACCCATTACTCCACCTGATCTCTTGAGATATGTCAAACTGAGCCTTTCTATTTCCCTTCTCACTTGAAAGAAGAGGTCAAAGCCTAAAAGTCAAATATTTAACAACTCTCCAAACAGTGTATTCAGTGCCAGAGGACCTGACTCGGGGAAGAGGGGTAAACGTTATGTGAACTGTGCTCTTTTGAGACTGTTCTCTTTCCATTCCAGTTCTGCTAGTAGGTGTCTATTTTCACACATTATAAATTAGGTAAATGTTAACCCATTCACACTGACAGCTGCCTATAATGATACATTTCACACCCCGTGAAAAGAAAAGAAGGAAAAAACCCTGTTTGTTTTACCAGTATTTCTCATTTGTACTAGCAAATGTCACTGGTTGAAGGACTGTTAGATACCACGTTTTTGGCAAGAAGAAAAACAGTGATGTGCTCTGATTTTAACTTGATTAGAGTCTAAGATTTGCTTCTGAAAACTAGAAGTTTTAAATTTCCAAAAATAGAATTTGTCACCTGCATTGATTCTTAGCCTACCTATTACAGGAATTAATACTGCAACACATACCAATATTTTCAGTATCATTCATTCGGATAGCTGCCTTGAGCTCATATCTAGAAAATTAGGCAAGTACATAAGGATTTGTGAGCTCAAGACCTGAAAATTCAACCATTCTCCAGCAGTCAGATTTGACTGAACTCCAACAGTAAAAAAATCCTGTAGCAATAAATAAACAAACAAAGGACGACAGCGCAAAACAGAAATTCATGAGCAAGTGTGTCACCACATACAATATCAAATACACCATTGATTAGCTGCCTGAATGTTTGTTATTGCTCTTTTGGCTTTTTTTTTTTTTTGAAAAGTAAGCACAGAAAGAAATTTGCTTTGCATTTATTTTTCTGTCCTTGAGCATTCCTGATTGCTCTAAGATTTGGTCTTGTTAAAATGCAGTCTTGCATCACTATGTATTTCATTGACCATTTACTGTAATGCTGAAGGACTGATCAATTGGCAGTTAAACTGCTCATTAGGAAAAAAGTACAAGTTTCTCTAAACTCAGCTACTCCATTTTTCTCCCAATCATTTCCTTGGTCTATTAACAGGCAGCTTTTGTCCCACTGCTCAATAGTGGAAAGATAGATTTGTCTTATTCTGTGTAGAGTAAAGCACTTAGGTAGGTTTAAAGTGAAAGTACTTTTTGAGAAGCTCCTTTAGAGTAAAAATGACAGTAATAACATACATCTTAAATGCTAAATTTCCATGTTAAAGCATCAATTCAATAATCTGTGATCTGTGAAAAAGCAGAGTTACTTTACTGTGATTTTATTTGTTACAATGAACTGACTGCAATTCCCAGGAGCAAATACGCGTGTTATAAAATTTAAATTTAAAACTCTGACACTAATGGAAACTTCAATACACAGACAGAAATCTACTTAGTCAGCAGCCACAAATAAGGACCACCATTTTCTTTCAATAACCTTTGCAACTTGTCTTGTAAATCAAAGGGCTTATTAAAGAAACCAAAAGCAAATGCTTACAAAGGTGCAGCCCCTGAAATTTTCAACACCCTACTCGAGCATTGCAAGGTGGAGTCTGTGCACAAGAACCTATCTGTGTCACCTCAGATGATCCCAGGTTATATACATCATATGAACCTCTCCATCTTGACAAGTTTTGCAGGCAAATATATATATCTCTGTAATAAAGCCACATAAGCAGGTCTTCTGAACTGAGATATTAGTGACTCATTTTCATGAGTTAGTGCTCATCTGCATAAAAATCATAAAACTTATAGTTACAATGAGCACTGTCCTATTCATTACATCACTGTATATTCCCTTTTTCCAGATAGATGGGTCTGCAACACTTCAGCTTCAAGCTGGAAGACCAGATGGCAAAAAGATAAATGGTACCTGTTTACTAAAGCTCAGAAGCAATTCTTCTATCTTATAACATTGTTACCAGTCAAAACTTGTTAAAGCCATCATTAAAACTTATGTGTCTCCATTCAAAAGCCACTGAAAGAACAGAACTATCACCTCAAACACCTGCACATGAAAACGTATCATTAAAAATCCCCACATGCCACAGTAATGCTGACAAGCTGATCTCTATGGGGGACTGAAGCAGGGGAGATACAAATGAGGAAGGATGGATGAAGAGCATGAAAAACTTTGAGAGGAAACCTGCAGGATGCTTGAAAAGCGCAGAGAAACGAGGGGACCATGAGAAACTAGATGATGTTCGGCAACATCCTGACCAGAAACAGCCCAGAAGAACAGACAAAGGCACCATTCCTGTTCAGTTCTTCCTGCCTGTGAAGAATCACAGAAACTTTATCCCCCATTTCTCCTCCATACAGAAACTGAACAATAGACTGAAAACTCATGAACCAGTTGGGCTAAGAAAACAAAGCAATAGCATATCTCAACTCCCACTAGCTGGGATAGCATTGTTTGCCAAACAGCATTTTAGAAATAGGGTAGAGCACTCTTATTACTGTTATTTTTTCATGCTATTCCAGTGCAGATGATAGAAGTGCAACCTTCTGTAGTTTTAAACAGTTCAGATCCTTAATATTTAATGTAAAATGCCTCTTGTGTGGGTCTTGTAGTCAGATTAAAGCTGTGATTCTCATGATCCGCTTTTTTTAATAGACAGTCTTTCTATATGGTTTCTTTTTCATTTGGTTAAATATATTGGCAAGCTCTGACAGCTTGAATCTCACCAGCAAAAGAGAAATAGAAATGTGACAGCTCTGGACCTAAAAGGCAGAACAGTTTGGGTTGCGTGACATTTGGGAAGGGGATTTTATATTTTGGAGGAAGAAAACAAATGCATAATCAAGAAGAAAAACCAGAAGCTGGTTTTGGCAGCACTTAGAAATTTTGAGCATTCATAGTTTTTCACAAAAAGTATCCAGGACATGCAGAGGAAATAACAGTTTACCACAGAAAATCCAATTCTTCACATGGCTGTTACCAATACATATAAAGACTGTAGAGAGAGGGACCATTTGCTTCCTCCTTTGGTTTGAAGCCTGTGGTATAGTTATAACACATAACAAACCTTGTATATACAATGTCAGTTTAATTTCTGAGAATTTTCTAATGGTAATGGAAAATTTTTAGTGCATCTCTAAAAGGCAAGTTCTTTAATCTGCATTTTCACATATTGAACAAAACTTTAATCCTATTACCATTTTTTATTTTTGGTTTAAGTTTGTCTGGCAAAATTTCATAAAAATCTCTTTAGAAGCATTACTGATGATCTATTTAAATTTATATTAGCATATGTTGCCATTTAATAGTAACGATGAAGACAAAATACCAAAGTTTAGAAATATAAGGCAGGATATGATAATGAACCCCAATACCTCAGTTATGACCACGGACAAAAATAAAGATCATATTGAGAACAAAAATATGAATTAACACACTCAATCTCAGAGAAGATAAAAAAGGAGTATTTATGTTTGATCCAGAGATCAAAATACAGCTTAGACAGTGACTATGGAGCCACCTTTCATGATACACCAAGTGTGGTGACTGGGAAAACAACTGGGCTCTCAGTTTACAAGTACATCTTATGTACACTGCCTAAACCAGTGGACAGCACTGCAAATGAACTAACTGTGGTGTACATATCAAAGACCTAGCCTTCTGATACAGAACTTTTTAAGTGATTGAAGCAAATCCCTATGCTGTTCAGCTTTTGTGAGCTGTATTACTTCAGCTAATTTCTCATTAAAAATAAATGGTCAGTCTCAGGCCTTTAGGCACTCTTATTTCATTACTCTAGGTAGGACAACTAAAGTAAAGCATGCAAATAGCTGAAAAAAACACTGACCATCTGGAAAGACATTAAGTCTTGTGAATCCAGACAGTCCTTCATGATAGTAGCATGAACAGATTTTTGCCTTTACAGATTTTTCCTCTTCCCCCATTTTGGAAATAAACCCTTTGTTTTAACCAGAAAACTCCAATTTGTCTCCCCACAATTCACTATGATTTCCAGACCCAGAAACCTAAATAGCACTCCATGACATAATAATAAAAATAAAACAACCACTGTAATCCTTTCTGAGATCCAAAATCATAACCTCATAGTCACTAGAATAGAGGCAGAGTCAGGCACAAATAGAACTGAGTAATTCTGTTCTAAAACCTTCTGAAAAAAACCTAAGTTTTCTAAAAAGCTATACAGCTTTTCAGATTCAACTCTGTCTTAAAATGGAAATAAAATGTGCACAGTCACCCCTCTTTCTATATATATATATATGCATAGCTAGATATGTATGTAAAAGCCTTTACTTCTAGTTCATATAAAGTTATAACATGAAACAAATAAAGGTCAAGAGGTGGATTTTACCAAATCAGCTTAAATGTTAGGCCTAAAAACTATCACTGCCCCTTTAAGCCTAAGTCATTCTCGTAATAGTCAACTACCTCCCCACTGAACTATAAAGAACAGATTTAGTGGGTACATTATTACCACACTACTCTGTTCATACACCTTTGCAGCAGAAAGCTAATTGAAATGCTGGACTAAGCAAAATCAATTCAGTTGTAGTCAGCAGAGATGCATCAGCCTACCTGTGATCACAACACTATTTACAAATAAGAACTGCCAATGTTGTATGAATAGCGAGGAACATTGTTTGAAAGTTTGTTTCCTTTAAATATACATGATTCTGGAATTAAGTCCAAAAGAAATGATTTTATTACCCAACTGAAAACAATGGCTTTAAAGGTCTATTAACGTCCTTGAAAGGTAATTCTGACAGCAATTGTGTTTCAGTCATTATGCACATTGCTTCCTAACACTTTTCAACACAGAAGGAAATGACAGAGATATTAAAGAGGCTTAAAAATGAAGTTTGGAAGTGTGAAGCAGGTATGTCGGATATCATAAACTAAGAACTGGAATTACTCTGTTGAATATAGTAAGATAAATGAAGGTCAATGGGTATATGAATAAATTGAAATGAAATTAAAGTTCCTTGGGCAGTGGTGTTCCGGAGCAGCATTCCAACATTCTCAAGCAGCAGCATCAACATAAAGATCCTTACTGCTTTTGAAATGTAGCTTGATCAATTTATTTTACAATCCCTTTCCTATGCCTGACTAAACTAGCAGGAAACTGGATTCAGTCATGCAGCTTGTTCCTTCCAGTACTTTTCCCTGCTAAAAGATATAAATAATACCTTAAATGCTTGTATTGTTTAATTTTAAAAATCAGTGGAGTGAATTTTCTAGCTAGCTGGAGCTATTATTGCTGGTATAGAGGGAAGAAGGCTTTGCCAAGGTAAGTATATAATTTGCAATGACTGCAATTTGAGTGCACCTGGATGGAGATGCCCAAGGAACTCTATGATGAACTGACAAGATTATCCCAGAATGCACAGAAAGTAAATAGCTGCTCCCACCTGTGCAGATACTTTTTAAACAATAATGTTCTGGCATAATCCTGAGGAGATACATGTAAAGGCACATTCTACAATGGAATGGCATTTTTTCCTAGGTACAAATTAAACAATTTAGCAAGATCATTTAGAGCCCTTCTGTTTTCATGAAAACAGCATCTTGGTATCTCTCCATGCACATATAACTAGGCAGACCTGTGTCCAGACAAATCTATATGCAATTTATGAATCCTGGTCTGAAGCTATTTGTGTTGTGATTGTCAAATTCAAAGCTCAGTTTTGCTTCTGGAGACAGTCAGCTGGATAAGTATCTCCATCCCTAGTTCACAGTTTAGAGGGTGGTGAAGCACAGATAAGTCTGGAAAAGTATATAATTAAAGCTACACCTTAAATTTTACTTCTGGTACATACAGAGTTGTATTTTTACTCACAGCTATTTTTTTTTCTTGAAAATGGCTCTTCGGTACTAAATTTTGGCACAACAATGCATTGACTTTCACTAGTGTTTGAAATTGTTTCTCTGATGACATGCTGAAATCTTCGCATTGGTTATCAATATCCAGGGTAGATCCTTCCATTTATGGTGATTTATAATAAGTATGTTTAAGTAAGAAAGAGTAAAATGCAGATAACTGGTGCTTGTATTTGTCAAGGAATTAGAAATTTAGGAAAAGAAAGGTAATCCCGGTAATCTACAACTGTTACATGTATTACCAACATTAAAAAGTTTCTCTATTTTATTTTCTTCTGCTTTTTAAAATACATTTTCCTTAAACAAAGCTGAAATTACTATTTTTAATACAGGAGTGGTGTCAGTAACTGGAAAGACAACTCTGAACTATGGAGAGATATTAAAAGTTAAAGTGTTTATCTTAAGATACCAGTTCTGTTACTAAAAATTCAACAGTAATATTCAGGTTTTTCTAATAAGTCTTGGCTTGTGTAAAAATTTTAACTCTCAACTCATTACTTTTAGATTATACATTTTTAAGGCCTTTAAATTAACAAAAAAAGAGAAAGATCTGTTCTTCCCAGTTATAGTTTAATACAGTCCTCTTCTAAAAAGCCGTATCATTAGGTTGGATTACGTCAGCATCTAACTTGGATCTTAACAAATACATTTTTAATTAATCACACTGGTTTTTTTTGCCTGATGAACTTCAATGGTTTATCTAAAACACTGTAATCCAGAAATGCTTCCATGTCATATCATAAAGCTAATAACCTCACTAACCACTTATTTGCTGACAGAACACACTGTACTCGTTTGCAGAATGTGAAGAATTCAGAATTTGAAGGAAAATAAGGCTTTTAACAAGGTGCAAAGCACAATTTTTGAAAAAAGCTTCATCACCTAGCTACATTTAGACAATAGCCTTCTCTCCTCTAAAACCAGTCTAATTAAATACAGCTGGAGATAGCACAAAAGAATTTCATTAATTAATTGGCAACCTGCTGACACTAATTAAGCTATGAAAATTCAACTCCCTCACACCAGATTTTAAACATTAGTCAGTTCCATTTGTTGGGAAGTTTGCCTTGTATCTCTAACAGCATCAAAAAAGAGAAAATTAACTTTGTGCTTAACATGTGTGGGAACAAAATGACCTATGATTGGAAAAAATTAGATATTAAACCTTGCACTGATACAGAAAAGAAGTTCTGCTACAAGCTCTTTCTGATAGATTTGTTATGAGTGGGATTAAGGGCTTCATGACCACAGCTTCCTTCTCACTATATAGGAGATCATCCCAAAACACTACTAGCACAGCAGAGGGTAATTACCTTTATTTAATCCTCTGCAACACCCTGTGTAAGGTGCCACAAAGCTTCACTACGTTGTTGTTTGTGCGGCCATCTACCAGTCAAGATTTCATGCAATAACTAACAGAAAACACAACAAATCTTTTACATTAATTATAAATCTCATCTAAAATATACAATGAGACCTCACTTAACATTTTAACAGTTGTTTACACTGTAACAAGGAAGATTTATTATTTCATGTCTCAAGGCGTACAGGCTATGAGTGCTTCTGCTATTATCTGAGTGGACATCAATGATTGTCATCTGGTGCATGCTTCTTCCCTTTCCAAAACCCAGCCCCATCTCAACACGAGTAAGGTTTCAGCACCACGTTGGAAATGTGCTAACCCTGATCTCTATCCACATTACTTATTAACAATCTAGACAAAAAGAGAAGCATAGTGCAGAATAAAAATATTGTCTACTTTTTCAAAATCCTACCCCTTACAGTGCCACAGGGACTGTAAGAATCAACAAGCAATTCATTTATTTTAAAATAAAGGAAAAAAGTTACTGTAGAAAAGTAGCATATAACTTTCCTGCCTTTTTTTTAAGTTTTCTTTTACACATGAGGTCTAACAGTTTAATCACACAGCCTCCATCTGATACAGTATAGCACAATTTGCTTACCTCACCATATATTCAGAAGCCTAATTAATTGGAAGCTGGCAATTAATTTTGAATCTGCAGGAAAGTATTTTTTTGAAACAATTTTATAAGAATTGATTTATATAAAATAAAGGTTCTGTAACCTAATATGCTTTCAGTTCTGAAATTCTCAGTTGTTACCTGGTGAATCATCCTGGAAAGTAGCAATCTCATGGTAATGGAGTGGCTCATCCATTAAATGCAAAATCTTAACAAAAAAAACCCTCAAAAGTCCACATATATACGAGTTCATATCCTCCCCTCCAAACACACACTAACTGTTCTAAGTTAGGAGCTTCACACTGAGGCTGTAACTCAGTGTAAGGCCAAATAAAATTCACAATTTCCATGCAGGTTGGGGTGACTATGTGTGATCGAGACTGGCAAGATCTGAAGAACTACATCTAACTATGTCCTGAAATGCTTTCTTACTATGGATGAGCTAACCCCAATGGAAAAAGGATAAGCATATACTTAAAAAGTTTCTTGAACTGTTGCCAACTAGGTGTAATCAGTCATTGAAAATTAATGAAAGTCCCACTGCCTCAGTCACTGTGCTAAAAATCAGTGAGATGAGAAAACACTCAGCACTCAACAGAATCAGTCTCTTTTACAATGTGTTGATTACAATACACAAAACGTAATAAAGAATATGTGCTTTCTATTAAGGGTGGAAAAGAACTGTGTTAACCAGTGTACCACTCCTACTTCTAAGCTTTGTTATACTCTCATTTCCTTCAGTCATAACTGTAATATTTTATCGTAAGATTAGAGTGCAATTAACAATATGTTAATTATATTAATACTATTATGTTAATAATATTAATAGACAAACTGAAGTAGTTTATGTTGGCTAGAATCCCTCAGTGTTCACAGGGAGCCTTCCATTTTTCAGCCTCATGTTATACTATTTTGGCCACATCTTCAAAATGCTGTGAAGTCAAACTGTCAGCAAAGCCACGATGTTATAAGAAGACATTGAAATTAAGTGCACCAGAACCTACCTGGAGGTTTTAGTTGGGTACAAGCAAGGTCAGACAAGATCAAATCGGATAAGACTGCTCTAGAGACTGATCTGCAGATTTAGACATTTGATTATTTTTCAAGAGAGAGTGACAACTTAATTCCAGAAGTGTGTATTTTTAATAAACATTTACTTACATAACTATAGTATACAAATGGGTGATTAGGGGAGAATGGCTTTTGTCCAAGGCAATACTGTCAGAGGAGAGCAGGGAAGAGGAAGAGCTTAACGCAGAGGAGGATGGTGTCTCACTGTGAGAACAGCTCTGATAATAAGGCCCACAGATATCTTCCAAGTGACTGGCAGTTTCTAACAGTACCACTTTTCACAAAACTACCAAACTAATAAAGGAAAGGAAAAACTGCAGAAAAAGAAAGCAATACCTTATCATAATAGTGGAATTTTTTACTCTATTATAATTAAAAAAAAAAGGCTTGTACATTACATGCAAGTAAATATTAACAGCTGAAAACAACAACGGGGACTGAATCCTTCAGTCATCATGAAGATAACAAAATGAAAATTGAGACAATAAAGGTTATATTAAAAGGAAAAAAGTTCAAGCCATGCCTGGGGCATGAAATGGGAGTGCAAAAGTTAAAGGAAAAACTCATGAAAGATGCATGACTATCAGATTCACATGTATTACTGTTAAGTGCATTCATTAAATGGTCATAAAGAATCTATCGCAAAAAAGTGGAAGAGCATGGTCTCTAATAGAACCAGATAATTTCAGCATGTGAAAAAGCAGCTGACCATGACAACCATTTAAACTAAGATCACTAAATCTTGCATTCCAGCTTCCACTGCAAGCAATGCTTAAAGAAAAAAAATGGCACACAGTAAATGATACAAGTGACAAAAGAAAATATGAGATCGAATTTTAAGGCTACTCCATGGTAGCACATAATGAAGCATTTGTTCTGAAACTATCATGACATTATCTGATCATTAACCCTGTTGAGAAATGCAGTGGTTCTGAATGCACACACTGCAAATCTCCTTAAAGTACATAAGCTCATAAATGAGTTGTAGTGATTTTGACCAGGTCATTTGGTATTTGAAGTATTTTTACATTCTGCTGTGGTTTGGATCATCTCTATTATTTCACATAACAGGTTATACCAGATCCTTTGGCCAGGGTTTTGACACCTCTGCATGAGATGATGTTTAACACCTCATCAGTTGGTATACATATGCTAATCGTTGCTGTTTAGCACCTGTTTTCTCCTTTCCTGCTGTTCAGGCACAACACACAACTACCACAACTCTGTGTTATGGTGATTACAGATCGTTCCACCACTTTACAGAGTAAATTAGATCTGTCGAAAATGTAGCAAAGAAAATTCTGTCCCCACCTCAAGTAAAGTAGTAAAACGGCTGAAGCAATCTCTTGTCATTACTTTTTTTTCTTCACTAATTTTGTTAATATATTAAAAAAGAGCAAGTCAGGTATGGAGAACGGGAAGGATTGACTTGGTGCAGGAGCCTCTCCTCACCAGCTTCAGAACTTCTTTGTGGGCATTGTTCACCCAGTTCCATGCCACACGTACACTGGTGCTCTGTGCCAACCTATTACACTTGTTAACTGAGCATAGTTCATTATAAAATACTTCACAGGTTAAACATAACCCAGTGATTCACGTGAATTTGTAACCAAGGAATTCAGCCATTAGTAGTCTGTGTCACTGCAATTAAAGCAGGTGATGAAGCTGACAGGCATTGCCCAAATGCCAACTTCCATGGCTCTGTCTTGATTTGTTGAAGTCTTAGTAGAGCTTAAAATTCAACCTCTCCCATACTCTCACTGATGTTATATGAATTTTCCTCTTGGGAGGTAAATGAAAGATGAGAGCAAGAGGAGAGAACATGTTAAAATTTCCGAGAAGAATTTATGCAGAGCTTTAATCAGATAATTTTGAGGCTGAATTAGAAAAGATTATAGAAATGCAGGATAAAAGCACTGTGCTTGTTCCTGAGTTTACCCCTTCCTTCAAACCACAAGGGAAAGGCCTGTGTGAAAAGGAAATAAGGGACAGAGAATCATTACTACAGTGAATAATTATAACTGTCACCCAAGAATATAATAAATTACTCTAAGTAATCCTCATGAATATTGCCATGATACACACTTTAATACTAGTACTGAAATAGTTGTCAATACTGAAGGAGTATTAGTGGCCTCACTCATATCTCTGCAGTCCAACCCAGCAAACTCTACAATTAATTTTTAAGTATATGGCCATACATATTCCACCTTGAAAAGGAAAACAAAATATCTTCATATTCACAGTGGCTGACTGACACCGATGGATACAGCTGTAGTATCACAGGGAACAGAGAATACATGGCAATGAGCACTGGGGATGTGACCTCTCCTGTGATTTCCCTTCTCTATTACCAACCAATTAAAACTCACACTAATATATCAGATTCATGCATCTCATCTAATATTTTTATTCCAAGCAAAATCCTCATGAACAGGCCTAAGAAGTATCAAGCAACACAAGGAAACCTTTTCCCATTTACCTGCAGTCAAGTGAAGTAGAACATACCCTTTGACAAAGGAGCTTACAATTTACCTGCTGTAAAACTAGTACAGTAAAGCTCACAGAATGCACGGCCTTTGCTTGCAGAAGTTAAAAAAGAAAATAAAATGAGAGAAATGTGCCAAAGCATACTAGTATAGGAAAGATAAATGGTCTAATTCATGTCATTCAACTAGCTGTCTGCATCAAAAGCAGTCAGTGGAGATGGAAGCACTAAGACCAATGGAATTTAAAGCATAATTCATCCAACAAAATATAGGTGACTCTATAGATGACTGACAGGTCCCATCTTAATGCCAAGGACTTTATTCAGATGAATCATACTCAAGATTTCCTTAAAGGTTACTTCCTTATTTAGCAGCTTCTTAGTGTTTGATAAAGTGTCTACGAAATTTCCAGACACAAAAGTAAGATGTTACTTCTTAGTAACATTTAGTAATAGTTATAAAAAAACTTATTTAATATAAAATCCTAAAATAATATAGTTTGGAAGAGATGTCTAGAGGTCTCTAGTCCAACCTCTGTTCAGAGAAGGGCCATCTAAAGCAGCTTGCTGAGGGTGAGACCAGTCAAGCCCTGAAAGCCTCCAGGTAAGCAGACTCTACTGTGGCTCAGGGACCCATTCCAAGTGTCCTGCCTCCTGGTGAAAATAGTTTTTCTTACACCTAGTTGGAATTTCCTCTGTTGTAATTTGTGTCTATTGCATCTCATTCTATCACCAAGCACCTCCAAGAAGAGTCTGCAGCTGTATGCAACAACAGGTTCTCCTCTTCAGCTGCTTGTCCGAAGGATGAAGACACCCAGCTCTGTCCACCCCTCCCTGTGCTCCAGCCCCCTGACACCATCCTGGCAGATTCTGTTGGACTTACTCCATTATCTTGGGAGTCCAAAACTGGAGGAAATACCTGAGATGGGGTCTCAAATGTTGAACAGAGTGGAACAATGGCTTCTCTCAACTTGCTGGCTACAGTCTTGCTAATACATGTAGAATTTACTATACAGCCCAGAACTTTTTTGACTGGAAAGGTACTTTGTTGATTCATGTTCAACTTGTTGTGTACTAGAACCCCCAGGTCCTTTTCTGCAAACCTGCTTTCTATTTATGCAATGTAATAATGCTAACAGAACACAAAATGCCATCAGCAAGTTTTCTTTATGTGCACAATACTATGATCTCAAAGATGATCACGAAGGTTGAATCAGCATTAAAAAAGAAGCTCATACTTGAAAACATCAAGACTGTAACAATTCTTGGGTTTATCTCAATTATATAGAAATTATATATGAAAAGATTCCTCTTAGTGTAGGAAGGTAAAAAAAAGTTTCACCCACTTAAGGTTATATGCTGCATAAAACAAAGTGAGGTGTCATGACTAAAACTATACAGTTGGAAATATAAAAGAGGCAGTGTGATGGAAAAACAAAGAAAAACAAAGAGTAGAAGAAAAATCTGCAAATATAGAAAATGGCTTAAATCTGGTTATCATCATATAATGATCAAATGTATTTTCAGTGCATTGAGCTAATCAGTCACTGAGAGGTATTTATTTCCATAGGAACACTCAAGCAATGGCTGCCTGAGGCTGCTTAGAAAGGTTGTGGAAGGTTTCCAGGAACAGACTGGATGAAGCCCTGAGCTCATAGGTGACCCTGTTTAGAGCAGGAGGTTGGACTAGATGACCTCCTGAGGTCCTGTGTAACCATGAGTTATCCCTTAATCCTATGATCCCAATGCATAACAAATTCTAATTTCTCTTTGCCACAGTTTTCCTATGCATTATTTTTTTATTTACTAAATGAATGTGAAAAATAGAATCCAATAGCACAGAGCAGTAGTAGCATAGCGTTGATCCACACTTTGGTCAAATAAAATAAAAGAGATACTTACTGGAATGATGGCACTATCATCACTCAAAGACTGTCTCACCCAGTCTTTCTGGGGGTGAGCCGTCATGTATCTGGGAACCTACGTGCTCTGGTCAAACAGAAAATACTAGAAAGAGCAAAGCACAAGCCTTTTGTGATAGCAAGTTCATCAGAAAAGTACCTAATAACTGTCCCCAATTTATAAAACTAATATATCTTCAAATTAATTTTAACAGGTAAATACCAACTATGAAAGTAGAATTTATCAAGTTGCAAATTCCTGCCTTCATAGAATTGCACACTGTGCTCTCAAGAGATTTTTTTTTTTTATATATCATTGCATTTATTAATTAGGACAATAGCATGTCTGCTTCAGACATTAGTATATTTTAAAACCTGGAGCAAAAGGAGAGCAACATCAGTGCTTCAGGCACTGCTGCTTGAGCTTTCAAGATAACCTGAAGCATAACTCAGCTTTATGTTATAAGCAGGTCTAAAGGCAAATTCAGCATTCCCTGCTGAGCTAGTCTAGATATCACATGTAGCTGTGGCATAGAAATGTATAAAAGAACAGAAATTTGACCATTTTAATTTGAAGAACAGAATATGTTGCATAAAGCTTTGCAGCTCCTTGACGTTGAAAATAATGGTGTCTGACAGTTCTAGGGTTAAGTAGCCACTCATTCAGCACAGCATCGTTTATCTGCCAACAGTATGTGTCTCTTGTTGTTACTTCAAAGAAAAAATTCAATAAAAATTTAAATAAAAACAGATCTGTCAGTATAAAGCTTTAATATTTTACACCATACTCAATCTCTTTTCTTTGTAAAGTGCTTTCATACTTCCTGAACTTGTCCTGCAGTACACAATTCTCATTATTTAAAAGAAAGAAACCATCAATCACCTTTAAACATCTACACTTTCCTGAAACATTAACATTTATTTTTAATAGACATCACTCTGACACTGGCTTCACTAAGTACTGTAGAATGCCCAAGAACCCTATGTAGATTGAGAGCTGTAAGAATATATATGTTAAGTATGTCAGCATGGTTACCTACAAGCAGGTTACTTGGTTAAGCATTCATGATTCAGAATATAACATTAATGGTTTCATTTCTAAGCATAAAGCTTTTCCTTTATATATATGAAATACACAATTGTCCTTAATTCCTAGAGCTTTCTTATACATTTGTTGTTACAAACTGCAGACTGTACTATAAATATACTTTCAAACAAGTGAAACAAAGGATTCAGTTATTCAACACAATGACCTCTCTCTCTCTTTATTTTTGCCCAATTTTTCCTTTATCCACCCACATATTTTAGGAATCTAACAAATAAATACTGCAGTATTCACTGCTTCTCTCTGACTTTTTTTTTTAAAGCTGCTAGATCCAAGAAATCAAAGATAGTTTATGAGAGATAATGAATGTCTCTCTTCTGTAAGTGCATATGGCAAGGTATAGTCTCTGCATTTTAAACTTTCTCCCACATATATTTTAATAATAAAATTATTAATATAGATTTCTGTCTCTCATGCTATTTAACAGCTCGGCTCTGGAGTGTAACTTTGACAAGAAAAGCAGTGAGCCACTGGCCCCAGGTAGCAGATTCAAATTATAATAGCTTTGATAAAAACATTTTCCTTAAATTTGATTGCACACACTAAAAGCAAAGTTAACAATCTGCCAAAGCCAGTATGTTCATATAAAGAAAAGACTGTAAAATATGATCATAATTATAGGCATATAAACACTCCTATTTGATTTTTAAAGTTTCTTCCAGGCAAAAAATACTATCATCTATTTTCTATCCCAGTCACAAGTTTATAACCATTCTACAAATTACAGCACTAAAATTTTGTGAAGAAGATTATGACAAAATTGTCATTTCATATCAATTTTACTGGGCAAAACACAGGCATTGAAATGATAACTGGACTAATCTATTATCTTTTCCAGTATCTTCATTATTTGAAATGATAGTTGCTCCACACTATTTGCTGAACTGCATTAAGTGTTTTTAAAATTCGGAAACCTCTGCCACTCTTCTTTATACAAGTGTTAACTATAAAGCTCTATCATAAATTATGAAATAAAAGTGTTTAAGTCAACCCAACAACATTAAATGATTTTTTTTTTAATGGTAAAATCCCTGCAGCTGTAAGCTGTTCATTATTTATTTAGCTTCAACAAACCAACACCTGAATTTCTTTCCTTGTAACGTTACTTCACTGTTTATCTGTATTTTCCTAGAAGAAAAATCGCAGCTCTATCTTCTCACTCCTGTGTTTTTTCCTATTCACCAGTATGAATCTACCTGTATCATCCCATTTTATTAGCAGATGATTACCCAGGAAATCATCAGGTTAACAGTGTAACTGAATGCATGTTCCCATCCATATCACCACTGAAAATAATCTATCTGAAATCCCCCAGTAATCTAAATGCGATCTCAGATATCCACATCACAATACTGTTAATTACAGAGATTTTTCAGTTGTTAAACAGCTTGACCATTTTTTTTTAACAACTGTTTATCCCTGTCTGGTAGTAAAAATAAAAACCACACTCCGAAGTAAGCCATAGTACAATATAATCCCCACAAATAGTAGAAACATGATCAAATACTGGTCAAAGCTATTCTTTCTAAAATTACTTCAGAAAATACATCCACCGTACATCCCCCACATCCAAAGTGCCAAGCAATCCTTTCCGTTCTATGCAGGAACACGTATGTGTTAAGCTGAGGGCTCTGTTTCTGCACTCTGAAAAGCAAAAGCAGAAAGGCAAAGTAGATGGAAAAAAAAAAAAAATACTGTAGATGGTGATGCATAAAACTTCACTGGTGGAACTTCACTGAAGACAAGATGTTACTAAAACAAGGATAAGATAACACAAAAAGTAAAGACCGTGGATTTGGAGAAGGGGGAAAGAGCATACTGTATTTTTCAGGAGGCTGCTATCACACCACTTACGGTGTGGCTCAGTTGCAATTCTCTGGGCAGTCTAAGCTGTGAAAGGTCTGACAACTAATACAGAAGAAGGTGGTGTTGCAGTCTACAGAAGTAGAGGATGAGAATTCAAGCAATCAGCACAGCTACACTAGCTCTAAGGCTCACTTGTCAGAGCAAAACAGGATCAGAACAAAACAGTGTTTAAAACAGAACAGAGCTTAATATATTTGAGTGCCCTTAGGAAAGCACACTAATGAGGCAGGCTACCTATAACATCTAATTCCAAGCAACAGGCATACTGGAGAGCTCTGCTCACTCCCACAAGTCAAAGGGCAGGAATAATATCCTTTTCAGAAAGCCAGTAGAATATTTGTGATGAAAGTGAAGAAGAAAAAGAAATGAAGTGGAAGAAACTAAGTTGAGTTTTCAAGTTCAAGATGGGATTCCAGACACCATTCCCAATGGGCATATGTTTGTAGCTAGAATGCATCCTGCATATATTAGTGACCCAAGTTTTTTTTCTCCTTTGAAAAGAAAAATCTTGGCATTCTGTTGGAGCATGAGTTCACAAAGAGCCAAAGATATAGAAATAGCCAAGATGCTGCAGAATAATTAACTGGATCAAATAGCCAAGAAAAATAATGTCTAGGACTCAAAAGTGCAGATAAAGCCATCAGTAGCCCAGATATGAGAGGTGGGAGAGAAAGGGGACTCCTGAGCTTAACCTTGATTAGGTAATTGCAAAGATAATGGTATGAAAGGTCAGCTGCTTGCTTTTCTCAATGGATAATCCTCTGCCCATATTTGCATCTCCTCTTAGCTGCCTTCCATATGGCAGAGGAGAGCAACACCCAACTGGGAGCATTACTGAATGCATCAGGGGCAGCCTACAACACACGCAGGAAGTGGGCTGCTCTTCCACAGCAAAACATTTCCTCCTGTGGCCAAACCTCACTGTGGTTCATTCTCTTCTTTTACACATTTTAAATAAGTGTGACCTGTTCTGAGATCCTCAGAAGAAAAATGTTATTAATTCACAGTTATTTACTGTAGAATTTACAGTTATTCCATTCTGTAATGGAATTATATCAGCATCAACCACTTCCACTGATAATGCTGGAAAACCTTTTCTGTTGTTTGGATTTCTTTTTTTTTTTTTTTTTAGACAATAGTATAAAAAACCCTTTATTTTAGGAAATCAGGAATAAAGTACATAAAAGTTCTTGGCAATTCAAGGGAAAAAATGCCTTCCCTCTTCTTGATTTATAGCTGACAGTCATGCCATAATGCATACAATACACAAAATGCTCTTTTATCATTTAGAAAAACTACACAAACAAAGTTTGAAATCTTCCTGTGGAACCGTATCTGTGCAATCAATGAAAGCCCAACAGTTAATCAATGGTAGCTTCATCAGTGATTAGTTTATGTAAGGGCAGCCTTCCTCAGGTCCTTGATTTAAAAACTTGAAGTTAATTCAAAGCAACATGAGGCAGCCAGAAAAATATTGTCTGCTATCTAAAAAGTCACACATTTGAAAGTAATTTGACATACAAAAGAAAGCCTACTGCTAATAATCACCACAGAAGTAGGAAAGGATTTGATACTATACCAAAAGATTAATGTAATTAAAAAAAAAAAAAGTGTTTTTCAGAAATAAATCCCACTTTCTAATAGTTGTGAAACTTGATAAAAGTAGCAACTGGTAAAGTTAAGCTTTCAGCTAGTAAGAAAACAATGAATGGCTTATTGTCTCTTCCCATTAATTATCTGTTGTAACATTCAGAACGTTTCAGTATTTCAGACAAGTTTAGATGAAGACATCATTCCCTCTGAAATTCAGAGGCATTTATCAGATAAACAGAATTAATCCAAAAATTCGCAACCCTCTTAACTGCTTTTCAATCTTGCTCTGATCCCAAGTACTCCTTTTTGTTGCATTTTCCACTTTAAATTGCTCTTCTGCTGTAGTATAGAAGGTAACCCTTGTCTAAAATTCAAGAAAAAAAGATTAATTTTGCTCTGACAAAGAAAGGTGAAGAGTACAAAACATGTACCCTGAAACCTATCCACTCCAAGGTTAGGTCTTCTTGATGTATGTTCAAAAGAAGTTCATGTCCTTTTAGTCAATCATTAAATATAAAGACATCTATTAATAAATAAATGTATACTCTAAATGCTCTATTTTGTCCTTAATTCTAGGACTCTTCATATCTTTTGATATGAAGACCACAGAATGCAAGACTGCACATAATACCACCTTCCTAGGTGTATGAATAGAAGCGTTAATAAACAGGATTACTCAACAATTATGAAAAAAGTAGCTCTACTAATTTGTAAAGGTCAAGGTTTAAGATTTATACAGGATCTTTAAATGAACCTGATAACCAGAATTGAATATTAATATGTATTTTTCATTTTTTTTATATTCTGTAATATGATTTTACACTTTTAAAAAGAACTATTGGTGCACACTGTTGGTAAGTGAGCTTAACAGAGCCTCTTAAAAAGGAAATTTTATCCGTCCTCTTTGTATTTGCAAGAAGGAAAACAACAGGGAAACCACAGATCACAGAAACACACTTGGCAAGAAATACCTTTCAAGAAAGTTAACTTAGGCTGAACTACATGTACCATTTTGCCATAGCTGAAGAAAACGAATAACATTGTTTTTAAAAAATTTGAAAAAATATAATAAATTAAAGCTGCTATCAACAAAGCAATTTAACTACCAGTGAACTAGAAGTCCTACTTCAGATTCATATTAATCTCCTCAATATACTGCTCTTCCAACTGTCTTAATTTGTGGGGTCATCTGGCAACAACCAGCCTTCACTTTTGACTATTCCTCCTTTCCACCTCTTCAGGATGCCACTTAGCTATCTGCTTCTAATAGGTCCCCCTGCTCTCTCAACATTAAAGCTTGGACAAAATGTATGCTTCCAATGTTAACTTTTCAAAAAAATCTGTTCCTCTTGGCATTTGTTTGTTATTTGCTCACTTTTAAATAGAATTTTCTTTCTTTCTCCTTTTTTATTGTTTGGTGTCACGACTGATTTATAGTTTAAGCTGGGAAATCAGAGAACAAGAAAAACCCATCAAAAAATCATCCACAGTCAGAAATTTTCCAATGACAAACAGTAACTCCTCCTACCTGCCACTGGATATAGCTATTCAGCATTATTAAGTACTTCTAGTTCCCCACAGCTAGACAAATCCCCAAGTACCTTCTTTATTGCATTTTTTTTTTATTGATGAGGTTTGTCATTTTATGGGATGTGGTATAATAGAGGGCAATTTAGTCACTGATGCACACAAATGTTACCTTTTTGCAATGCGTCAGCAGCAATAATCTTCTTTCAAATATGCTGAGAAGCAGCTATAAACCTTCTCCTGCCAGAGGCAAGCTCTAGTGAGTCAAACTCAGCTGGCTAAGAGATCTTCACAGACTGTGTTTTTTAAGTTCTACATTCTTAAAATACAGCAATAATTAGGTGCAAATGCAGTTCAATTTTTGCATGGCTGAAAGAAAATAGCCACTGAATTCTCTCTTAAGTTTTTCAAAACAGTTTATTTGATCTCTTTTTAGTGGTTCTGTGTGGAAACCTTGAGGAAGATAGGAAGCCCATATAGTATTTGCATGTCATAATTATCTAAGGAAAGGATGATTAGATGGGTCACAGGAATCAATAAACCCCAGGAAAACTTAGTAACATTCCAGGGGATAGCAGATCTCCCATGAATTGAAAGGTGTCAGGTGTAGAGCCCTCTGATTTCTGTGGATCAAAAGCTTTTTCCCTTAACCTTGGTCAGAGTGTCACTTTTAACTTCAGCAGAAGCAGAAAGAAATGGAAGTCTGATCCTCTCTTCAACCTTTACAAGTCAGTTAAATAAAAGGTATTACAGCATCCAATTGCATGAAGCAGTAATATTCATTGAAATGAAGAATGTTTTTCCCCAAGTATTAGAAACCACTTGATATTTCCTAACAGAATTGGAAATATTTCATGCAACAAGTTACAGAAGCAGCATTCTCACTAGATACAATCTGAACTAAATCATTCAATCACAATTTATATCTAGAACTGAAACATTGGACAGATTAAAAAAGGGAATTCGTCCACCAAACTTGTTTCTGAATAAGCTGAAGCTGTAAACTATGATTGTCATTCACAGAAAAATAGCTCCCAGGGCCAGTAATTCTAGGAGTGACAGACAGGCATGGGAGACTCTGTAAGTATTGTTACAGCCCAGATATTGGGCTGGAATCACAAACTACTCAGTAATAATTTTGATTCCAATCGCAGCCTATGGCCCTGGGGAAAACACTTTATTTCTGAGTTGGTTTGTTTGTTGGGGTTTTTTGGTTTTTTTTTTTTCATTTATATAAGGAGAAGGATATACATTTTCCTATAAACCTATTTCAGAAGGGTAGTGGGCAATTACTTATGACTTGTAAAACTTTCCAAGGTAACAAATCTCTCTTTTGCTTAAGTCTTGTGTTTTAAAAGGCCTGCAATTTTCATAAATCCATCTCTAAACCATTCATGGCACTACAAGAACTAACTTAAATTCTGATTATACTTGCAGACTGAAATAAAAGTGACCTAAGAAAGTATAAATAAAATGTATCAATATCAAACATTGACCCTTCTGTGCCTGGAGAGAATTTTCTCGGTAACAATAATGGTGATGTATCGCAGGACCACTGCAATTAGCACTACTGAAGTTTCCTAACCTAGGAAGTATTCCTACATCAGGAAGTCTAGTGTGTGCACATATGTGTGGGTATATATATATATATGTATCTGTCTCCCAGATTACTTTTTCAGTAACTTTTTGGCTTCTTTTTAGTACACATGTATTTCCATTTTGTGTTTATAAACTTACAGATGTAAACTTACAGATGTCAGATTCCAGACAGCCACCCTGACATAGTTTTATATTTATACTACCCTTTGTTTTGATCTTTTCTCCTAAAGCAATTAGGGTGACAATTGTTTCCTAAGTGACAATAAGCAGGAATACACTATTTAACCTAGAGCTATCCATCAGACTTCAAGCAAGTAACTGTGGAATTAAATGGAACTGCAGATTCTGTGCATAGCCAACAAGATGCAGGAGTTGCAGAGTTCAATTCCTCTCAGATCACCACCTCTCCAGATGTGCATCTCCCTTTCCCCTTAATGACTACAGAGGAAGTCTATGCTAATACAGTTCTTCATCTGGGAATCCTGGATAGCTGGGAGGATGCTGGGTCCTTGTTCTCTCTCTCTAGTCTATCTTCCAGTCCATTGACACATATGACCACAAATATGGCAAATGAAATATGGTCAATATCAGGAGCAGGAAGCTCTTAGAAGCTAAGAGCTAACAGACCTACCTAGTACTTGATTTAGCCATCACCTAGAAATCCTGAACGTTTCAGGCGTAAGCCGTTGTTTATTATACTTCTTTTTTTAAGTATGTACCACTGCCCTCTAAAAATGCATTAATCTGGTGATTATTTCTTCACCGATTGAAAATCATAATAAAAATAAAGCCTGTAATTTTTTTTTAGTATATTAGGTATATTCTAATAATCTCAGTCTTTGCCTGTATTAGCAGCTATCTATAGATGGCTACTTCAGTCAACAGTGAATGGCTTGAGAAACTGAAAGGCACTTACTTTGTCCCCTGAGACTAAAAGCTTCAAATTCCTACTTTTAAGTTGCTCTAGGCTTGAGACATGATTCCATTCTCCTAAATGGCAGCACTATACACTGCTGCTGCAATTCCACCGGGTCATTCTTTATGTAAATTCTCATTACGAGAGGCTTGGGTAACATTACTTTTGCAATATTCTTCTCCAGATTCCGTATTTCGAAATCCAGCTACAAAGCTACAGCAGCTCTTTCATTAACTCACAAATGCCAGACACAATACTTGGCTTGGCAGTCACATACAAGTTTTTTGGAATGTTTACAGACAAAAATCCTCTCCCTTGACCAAAACAACAAAAGGAATTATACCCATAGGTTTGGTCTGAAGATATAAACATAATACTGCTGGAACAGAAAGTTAATGGTAAGTCAATATTGTCTGTTACAGCTTCAGACAACATTCTGATCCCATTGACCTTTTGAGGATAATGTGGCACCATTATTCATTCAAATTGTGGACATCTCAAGAGAGCCACAACGCTTATTCTTCTTAAATGTTATTTTTTGTGCATTGCAATGTCAAGGAAGGGACAAGAGCAGAATGTTTGTAGAAATGACAATAATAAACAAATTTAAAATACAATAAAATAACAAAACAGGTAGAAAACCATTAGTAGATGCACTTTCCACAGACTTTGAGCTAGATATTGAGCAACCCAGAATTCTCTGTCCCCAAACCTGCAAACTGATTTCTACCAAGTGATCTACTATTAGACTGCATAGGCCAGCTATTTATAAAACAGTAAACGGGATACATTAAAATAATAACAATAACAAAATGTGAATTTTCCTTTTTGCTCTTAATATGTAGGTTTTCATTTCATGACATAAGAGATCCTGTTATGTCCCTGTGTTGTTACTTATTTTCAGACGTAGTAACATTAAAGACTGGAAGTGAAGAAACTTGGTTGATCTGATGAAGTATGCTATTTTGCTAAGCTTTTCTTACTGCATAAATGATTTTGGAAACTCCATTTTTGGAAACTCCAGAGACTATAGGACCATATATAAACTAATAAAGCTCATTACAGTGTTGTTGGTTAATTGAGAATTCCTTAGCCAAGATCCCTTCACTCACCCTGCCATACTTCAGGTGGATGTACCAAGTCCTGGATGCTCTCTCTTGCAAGGGAAGTTTTCTGTTTCTTCTTTAAGATTTGCTCTGCTTTGCGAGAGACTGAAGCCAGGCCTCACATTCTAGATAACTCTAGCTAACTAATTAAGGTAATTAGCTCTACATTTCAGATTTCTTCCCATGAGCTGAAGAATATTAGATTATTTAGAATACGGTCACCTGCCAGAAGGCAGTAAGATGATCTGTCCCCAGAATGGCCAGTAATGCTCAGGTGGAACAGTATTTTCACCTTGCATTCTATATAACCACATATGTTCAATCTTGAAAAGACAGCTTTGTGTAGTTAACTCATAAATTCATGTCCTACAAATCACACAGTGTATTTTCACTTACAAGAGAGATCTAAATAGGAAAATAAGAAAAAATACATAACATCCTAAATCACTCTGACTTATAAACCAATCTGTTAAACTGAATCAATATAAAAGCAGTAAAGCCAAAGCAGAAAGACACAAAACATGGCGCAGAATTAAAACCTGTGAAGACAACTGAAGTTCCAGTCAGCTTAGGTTAGACAGGAATTTCACTTTCTGTTTTTTAATTTCATATGTATGCATTCACACATTATTAGAAATTTATTATTTGGTCTAACTAATATTAACCAAAATAATTTAAATTCCAAATAAAAATCACAATAAAATGCTGGTTTGGGATTTGCAACTTTTCCTTACAAATAGGACGGAAGATATTTTGAGACAGACTAAGATAAAGCTTCTCTAGTTGATGCTAAATTATAATTTCAACCTTTCCTGTAAGAAAAAGGAAATCCCTGATCATTTACACATGTAATTCATAACTGCCACAGTGTAGCTAGTGATTACCTCAAGCACAAAAAAAGAATCAGATCTCCCATGACAAAATGCTCCTATTTACAGGATGCTCACAGACAACAGAACTGACTGAAGCATTTCGAGGATCTAAGAAGTCTATGACAATGATCTCCATATATGGCACTAAAGACTTCTTCCTAAAAACCACATGTAATAATGCAAATATTAGAGTAACTATTTTAATACACATACACTTAAACACTAATTTCTTCCTGAAAAGTGTAATGTTTTGAGTATGGTGAAGATGCAGCTCCTTTGTAAAAGAACATTTCTGGATCTCATCCGCTTTTTAGTTTCCTGTCTTTGATTAAACTTACCAGCTAATGTAAATGTGAACATTTTATAGTAAAGGGAACTTTGGAGTTTGCTAAGGAAGGATTATGAGGCTAGTATGGAAATTATAGTTCAATTAAGAGTAAGAAAACAAAATCACAATAGAATAAATGATTATGGATATAAAAGTGAACAGAGGAACTGGAGGCTCCACAGCTTTTATAGTTTAGGTAACTCCTCTGGGTGTCTCATTCACCTGTCATACTAAATAACAGTTATACAAAACGACAGAAATATACAGCGTCCAAGTAGGCAAAACATTCACACAAGACACAAGAAAGCTGCTTTCAAGTCCATTTGCTTATCAGTGCTATAAAATACATTGGCTGTTATAAGCCCTCCTATGCCGCTCTTCTGCTTGCTAGGGGAAGAGAAGAAGAGAGATGGGTATTTGTTTGATGAGTTTTTTTAAATTTCAACTGACTTCATAGGAGAAGTACATGCAGTCTTTCTGAGTATTTCCAAAATTCATTGCAAGTACACCAACACATTTACAACAGCATTTCTATGCATTATTTTCAGAATTTCATGAAGAAAAAAGGTAACTCTATGGGAAAAATGCACACTACACTGCAAGTTACAAATCCTTGAGCCAATAAAGGCACACTGAACACAATTCCTTGGAAAAATGGCAGGAAGTAATATCAGACTCATTCCCGTGGCACACCTCTTGCCACAGTCAGCCTCTATCTTTTGATAAGTCATTAGAAAAGATGACATGTGTATCCTGGCACAACTAGGTCCTAGGGAAAAGTTGACAGATGTTAGAGTATAAATCAGTTCTGATGCACACTGTGTTGCCTCCAGAGGCATCTTCTGGTCTTCCACAAAAGGTTACTGAACCATATATAATACAAAAATGCAGATACAATTGTAAGGAATAAATGTAAGGTTCTGCTCTACCCCACTTAGGAAGTCTAATGCATGAATAATGTTCCATCTGCACAATGGTCAAATGTGACTGAAATTGATTTTAGATGTACCACATGGAGCAGCACAGACCTTAACAAGCTTAGTGACATAGGGGACCTTGTCAGGAATCTGTACAAAATTCATGATACAAGAAATCTGTATAAATGAAAATCTGGGACAATGAAGAATGGGGGTTATATTACAGGAAACTTTTGTACCGAGTAATCAAAATGAATTACATACTGAAGGCATTCTCAAGTAGAATATAAGAAAGTTTAGTCACATTAAATTTATAATAAACACGTAAAACATGTCAGATGCTCACCTACATATCCTGACCATTAACTTCTCTGGATGCATGAATAAAATGCGAGCAAAGGGAACAAAACAGTCTTCTGCTAACATGTTTAGCTGGATAGATGGCACTTTTTTGCCTGCAGCATCAATCTTTCCACAACCTACCTTTGTCACCATCAGGGTAGTATATCTCACCTGCATCAGTGATATTTTGGAGTTGCTCTAAGCTTCCTCATGTCACTCCTAAAATGCTAGACAATGATCTGATGACATCTGGAAATTCTGCAGAGGAAAGAAAGAAGAGTTAAGAGTAATAATATTCCACAGTTTCTTTTCTCTATATTAATAAAGATTTACTATTAAGTAAATGCTCCATGACACTGGAATGCTGGAGGGAGTTGCTGTATAAAAACTGCTCTTGATCCTCCATCATGTTTAGGTTTGTTTAATTCTGTAATCATTCTGAGCAGCCATATTAAACAAAGCAACAGGAAGAACTTGTGTTTTATCAGTACTCGACAGGAGAAAACCTATCTTACAGCAGTGCTTTACTTCAGTAATTTTTTTGCACATTGAAAAATGGCATTTCATTCTGCTTGATCTGTTTGACTCACACTTGTTTCACATCTCAAGGGCTAGTTTAATTCTCATTATTGGGTTCATCCAGATTCAGCTTAACACAAACTACCTGATGAAAACTCTCTACAAATATATCTGGGGGAAGTAAAATACACAGTTTTCTTAGACTGTATGACAGTTATGTTTTATTGCCTCAAAAAAAACCCAAAAACAAAACCCAAAAAAACCCCCAAACCCACACCACAAAAAAAAACCCCACAAAAAAACCCCAACCAAACAAAAAAAAAAGCACAAAACCAAACTCCAAACCAACCAGCCAACCAATAAAACACAAAAAAACCCCAACCAAACAAAAAAAACCCTCTCTTAAAATTCTTAGTTTTCAAAATAAGTCACGGACAAACGTAAGGTTTAAATCAAATTACTGAGTTTGAACGATTAAAACCAAGCAAGTTTATTTTATTTTACCAAAACTACTTCAGAAACACAGAAATCTGTAACGATGACTTAGCTTTCTGGTCTTTCATTAATCTTTGTAAGGATTATGGATGTAAAAAATTATTGTTAGAATGAAAAAGACTCTAAGAAAAGTATTCTAAATATTGGAAGTGCCCTATGCAGAAGTGGTACATTTTTTCTTAAAAGCTCAGGGTCAGCAACAATCTCTGAATACGCACTTAGTAAATACTTTTACCTTTCAACCTGACAGATCATTTTCATCAACATGTAAATACCATTTATGATATTTACATCCATGTGTATTCATTGCACTCTGTTTGACTCATTTCTGGAATATGAAATAATTAATTTCTTGATCAGCTCTTTAAATGCTCTGAGTATAGTAGCCAAACACCCAACAAACAGGAACTGCCGCATCCTGATGAGGCAATAGTGTTGTATTAATTTTCTAGATGAAGAAGAGAGATAGAGAAAGAATTAGGAAATCCAATCTAAAATACTTAAGCATTAATTTTTCAAAGTACTTATATGTATAGCCCAGTGAACATTAAAATCATCAATTTAATTTACTTCAAACTGGAAGTCGGTGTCAAATTCTCAAGTTGTAAGCCTCCCAAGAATAATGAAAACAGCATTAATATTTGTTCTGGAGTTTTTAAACTTTATTCCCAAACCACCAAATTGGATAAAATTCAATATTAATGTCCTCAACCAGGAGACTGTGCTTTGAAATCCTTAGCCTGTCCCACTCAGTATTTCCCACTCCATCATGCACTGACAATTCTTCAGCCTTTTTGACAATGTAATATTTTTATATATAAAACCACTTCCACATTCATTGGATTTGTTCACTCTCAAACATATCTTTCCCAAGAAGGGTTCAAGATGTCACGTCTCATGTAGAAGAGTGTATCACAATTCATTTAAAAGGGATAAAAAGACTTCCTAAGTTTTACCAGTTCTAAAGTTTGGGTTTGATTTTGCAATCTTGGTTTCCTTTATCTGTGCATTGTGTGAATAGTTTCCCTAATGCTTAAACAAGCAAAGAGCAAACCTAAAAAATTCCCAGTAACTTAATCTTGACTTTCTGTCCCATGACCCACAGCATCTCCACCAATTAGCCTAGTTACAGGTTTCCAAACTTAGGAACATGTAACTGAAGAAGGATGAAGGAAAGTCATGTAGTTTGAAATGCCACAGTGCAGTGAAACCCTGGCTGAGAACTGAGACAGCAAGGCCAGAAACGATGAAGTCTGAGAAAAGCCTTAGCACATGCCAGAGTGCAACTCTATGTTCACAAAATCAAACCTCAAAACCAACAGTTTCGGTTTCAGTAAGTAGTTCTTTTTCCCTCTCTAGTTCCCTCTTTTGCATTTCAAAAAATCTGAGATATGATCTTTTTACATATGAATGGCATGAGACCTGTGAGGACGTGGGTACAGTTTGGCTGCACAGGAATAATAAATAAGGATCCTAAAGCTTCTTCCCTACTTTGCTATGAGACAATTGCTTCAGAGATCAGGCTTCTAAGTAGACTCACAAAATGTCTGAACCAATATGTTCTGTTCAGGAAGACAATCAGGCACCACAAATTCATGAACTAAAAGGTCTGTCAGTCACCAATTTGGTACAGTGATTTATTCTTACACGTTGCAATGGCATTATGAGCCACATACTACTTTGCTTTGAAAGAAAACAAGAGCAGCATTTTTCAAATCGGGTTTAAATTTATACATTGATTCCATAACGTCTCATGCTGCTTCCTCTAACTCAGTTCAAGATTTTGATTATAGAACCACAAAATTTAAGGACAAGCAACTGAAATAAAAGTTAATATCATAAAACCAGTTAAGTGTTTCTTTCTACTGACAGTCAATTCAATTTTCACAGATAGGAAACAGAAATAACTCAAACAGTCATTCACCCCATCTTCTTTTCTGGATTTTAACATACTTTGTTTTGCATCCCTTTAAATGCATCACACTTTAAAGTGTTTAGGGATCATATTCCCTCGCATATAAAGATTCTTCAGTATAGATTTATACAGAGGGGACTGCAGCAGCTTGAACGATGGAAGCTAATAACATCAACACAGCATGCGTATGATTTTATGCACAGAATCTTGGCAAGAGTAAGAGTGTTTTTAGTGGAATGTGGCTATGCTAATATTCCCTCCTGTGAATAGCTCCTTTTCACTGTATAATCAAGATCTCCATGCAGTGATCTGAGATGCCTTTTCACAGAGCTGCTTTCAAAAATGAAATTATCTTCATTATTATTAATTTTATGAAAATAAATTGCCTTGGAGTTTAGTGCTAATTACTGTCCCTGTCATATGGCCCAATAAGGGGAGGCGTAGAATTTTATGCAACAGAATCTCACAAGATACAGGCTACAAGTAATAAAATGACTTCTAATAAGCATAAGAGAAACCTTGAGCTAAAAAGTCTCTGACTGCAATTACCTCACAACAGAACACAATACAGTGCATATTTCCCCTTTTATTTTAAACTCCAATAATAAAATTATGTTGAGAGAAAACTTCAGAATAAATAGTAACCTTTCTCTACTGTTATTTTACAAGTTCTCAACGAGAATATACGGCTGACAAGGAATCAACATGATTTTTGGCATGTCTGGGGTTTTATTTTCTTGCTTTGTAAATAAGTACTTTTTACCAAAATACTATTTAAATAAGTATTTAAAAGTACATATAAAAATTCATTAAGTCTTGGAGGCTTCTGCCCTGCTTTCACCTACAGATCAAGGGTTCAAGAACACAGAAAAACTCACTAACCTTGATTCCTGTTATCACTTAAGAGCAGGCCAGATAAGCTCTTGGATCAAATTTAAGATACTTCAGACTAAAATCACCTGCCAAGTGCTCAACCACAGGCTTATGTTGAGCGTTCTAAGGCAGTATTGTCTTACATGTCACAACTTGATGGCAGCAATACATGAAATAGGAGCTCTGACACAGCCTCAAATACCCATTCCTCAGGGTGGCATTTTCAGGATTCACGTATAAAATTGAGTCCCAAGATGCTCTTAGCAGTAAACTAAAGAGATCTGCTTGATTAAGACTGAAAACCACCCAATAGCTTATGGAAAACTGCCATACTAAGGACAGTTCATCTCCTGAAAAACTAGCAATTTTGAAAATTACTAGTTTTGTTATATGACCTTAAAATTCAAGAGAGAAAGAAGATACAAACATCTGAAAAACATGCCAAACCCCACAAAATCCTATTTTATACTGTTTCATTCAAAGAGAAGTACCAAAAGGCTGTCTGCATGAGAAGAGGTGAATGTGGAAACTCCTGCTGCTTTTAGTGCCTTTCTATAAACTACAGTCAGCAGAACTAAACAATATAATGCAACATTTCCTGAATAAGAATAGTTTTATAACTGTTAGGTAAGAGAAACAAAAGTTAATAGGAAGAAACAGCTTTCTCCATCTCCATTCTCTCTTCCCCCATTCAACCATGGATGCATTAAATGAAGCTATTCCATCTTAATGTTTGCTTTGGTAAAAAAAAAAAAAAAATAAGAAAGAAAGAATTTAGTAAATAAGTAACTGGGTACAGATGTAGATTTCACTTTAATTCAAAATGAGGCCAAACGCAGCACAAACCACCAACTATATGAAAATAGTTACTACTTGAGTAAACAGCATTGCAGGCTAGGTAGATAGGTTACCCTATATACCCCTTAGGTTTTTTGGATTGGAAGCAAAGAATATGCAGACCTGCAGGAACACCACATTCCTAATTCTTTGAGGTTTTAAACCAAAAAAATTTAGTTAAGCTAATGGATGCAGTGAACACTGGCTTTATGAAAAGCCCACTCTCTTTTTTTAAAATGGTTCTAGAGATACCTAATTAAATAAATCTGTTGAATGCTTATTTTTATCACAAGTTGAGAAAACAAATGTGAAGTTTCATTAGATATGAAATATGGGGCAAAATAACATAAACATCACATCCATCACAACCACATTTGGTTAATTAAATTCAGATGCTCAGACGAGTAATTTTAATTAGTAGTATTGGACATATTTTCAAGTTGTCTGGAAGCAGGAGTTTTCAATAATTTATCCTCCTTCTTGGAACTCGGAAATTTATTTCATTATTTGATTTTCAATGCTATGACCATAATTTTTTCCCATGAACTGTGAATTATTGTGACAGTTTGTACACGATTAACAGGTGGCTAAATAGTAGTGGAATGGGGCTAGCATTGTATTAACTGCAACTCATTGCTGGAAGATGTTAGCTTGATGGAGTCACAGTAAATGTTTTTTTTTCTTAATCAAATCTCAAATGCATATTTCCTGTAAAAGCACTTGTTTTTTTCAGGTGAGTTAAGGTTGCATTTCAACTCACTTACAGTATTCTCAAGTGACTTCATGTAATCATGGAGTTGTTTTTTCATCTAGAGCGGTAGCTGTACTTTTGACCTCAGCAACTAAATAAAACCCCAAAAATACTTTTTCTTTGAAGAATATTTTCTTATAATGGATGTTGTTTAATATTCTGAGAATTGAGAATTTGTATTTTATAAAATATAACTTCCTGGGAACAGGAGATATCAGAACAAAAATCTCTTTGCCTAGAGCAAAAAGTTCTGTTCAACAAGGTTCTTACCAAACATCTGCATTAGGCTTTTTTCCTAACGCTGTGTCCTTTGGTGGCTCAGGTTGTGTCCCATACTTGTATCTCCCTCTTCCTTTAAATCTGCCTTCCTCTTCTTGTCTCTAAACACACAGACATGTCCCATTCAGAACAATCATGAGCTAAGGCAATTTCTTTTACACCTCATGGCTTGAGCAGTCATACCTTTGTCCTCCATAATATAGGTAGCTACCCATGCTTAGATCTGGCAACTGCTCCTTTTCAACAGTAACTTGTAATGACTTCTCACAGCTATCTTAAATGACATTTATCCTGCATTCTTAGCTAAATTATATCTAGCTCATAACTGCTTAATACATACCATTTCTTTCCACAGTTAGAAGTGTTGCTAAAATTGATAGTTCAAATACTGAAGGCAAGGAAATGTCCCCAAGGTTTCCTTTTCAACCTTGGTTTACCTCCTCAGCACCATTAAATACTGTTAATTTTTAATAACACACTAATATCCAACTTTTTTTACTGATTACATTACTGGGCAGTCACTCACCCAACTGCAGCAGCAGCAGCGCTCTGCAGACTGCCCCCGTTTTAGTTGGCAGCAAGAGAAAGGTACAGAAGATTGCAAAAAAGAAGGCACAGATTTGTGCTAAAGGTAGTAAAATACCTGCCTCAGCTATAGAGTTCCTTCATTTGTTTACCATTATTCTTACATTAGACAAGCCCAAAGCACATTTTGCCAGAAATGTTCAACCATATGCAAATTTTTTCAGACTAGTACAATGGGTAGAGCAGCTGATAAAACACTGTGTTTATCATTTACATTATCTCAAATGCTCGGAGCTTGCTATTGCTAAGATTCTCATGCATGATTTTAGTTTAAGAGTCAATGTTGTTAATATTTTTAATAGGAATAAAAAGCCACTGCATTAGTCTGCTTGCATGAGAGCTCAACCTGAAATCACAATGTTCCATTTTTTCCTGTTGAACATCTGTGAACTATAATTGTAATTAAGCACATCTTGAATATTAATTGTTCTAATGTCACTGATGTAATGTCCTAGGATACTCTGAATCAGTTCAGTTTCAAAGCACTGTTTATTTCAGAGCTTTGCCAGATGTTCTAATCATTTCACTGAAGACTTTTTCCACCAGGAAAACAGTTGCTGAGACTTGTGAATCTCCTGCCTTTGCCAATTGTCAAGGAAATAATTCCATCCCCAAAGAGGAGGTGAAATCTTCCTTTTATTAAAAAAAAAAAATTAAAAAAAAATAGAGAAGTGATGTTTCAGAAATATTTGTATTGTTACTGGCTTATAGAAGATTTTGCTGGGAACAATACTGAACAACAAACCCTTTTACTCAGTCAAGCAGTCACCTTACATTTGCATTTTATTTTCCCATAAGATTATGAAGCAGAACTTGAATATAGTTTGTTTCAGTTTTGGGGAAATGACCATTTTCAAGGATCATATCCATAACCAATACATCACTGTATCTTTACTGTCTTGAGTGGTTATAAGACAGAATAGAGCACGTGAGGATCTGATCTCTCTCTCAACAACTTCAGTACTAGTGGGTAAACACTCTTATGAACTGCTCAGGCCAAAACATATTTTACAGTTACCAATTCTGATGGTCTCAGACTACTGAATGTACATTGACTTGCATTACTTCATACCTGTGCTACCTTAAATGTGTTATTGTAGCTTATTTCAAGCTACAATTCAAGCTACTGTAGCAAGGTTCAACAGTGACAACAAATGTCTGAAACATCAAACTATGGCCTCAGGAAGAACCCTATTTGCTTAACATATTTGTTCTGAAATAGTTCTTTCAAAGTTAACTACTTAAAAAAAAAAAATTGAATACCACAGTAGTTACAGAGTTGTTCTCATAATGTGTCAAGTGCCTTTCAAGAAACAATGAGTTTATTATTATGTCTTATACAGATTCCATGGAGTGGGTTATAACTTTTGAATACACATGAGCTTAACATGCACTTGCCACATTTTAGAGTATTGCTCTGGGATTGGACTAAAATAAACTCCAGACATTCCTGTGAAGCTCAGCCACCCTGGGACTCTGTGAATGCATGATTCAGTCATGTGGAGAGAACAGTAGCAACTCTTATAGCCAGGATTGTTTTCACGATGAGTAAGATCAAGATTCAAGATGCAAGCCAACATCTACTTGGGCTTTGGCTGGGTGATCTTTTGGGTAAGCATGTTTGAAGTTCATGCATAGGTAAGACTACATATCTTTTGATCACAAAAGATAATAATGTGCACTTTTTTTTTTTGCTGTGTTCACTGTACACAATATTCAACTGCACAGAAATAAGTTTAATCAGCATACAATAACCAAGGTGAGTTTGGCTAGCTTGGTAAAAATCTGGATGAAAATATTCTGCTAGTACTCTGCTAACTGCAAACAGAAGATGAACTGTGCCAACCACATACTCACCCGACAAAAACAGATTATCTACAAGTCCTGATGTGCCAGATGACACAAACATTATCCTGCCTATATTCTATTCATAAGAGCAAGTTCTGTGCGGAGAAATGACATCACCCAGAGTACAAGTTAAATAGTTACATTTTGCTGTACAGAATTCTTCTAAATCTAAATTTTACATAGAGTACACAGAAACACATTTTAAATAGGATATAGCTTATTCAAAACATTTTTCTTTCTTCTTACATACCTTGATCAAAATTTCATAATAAATTGATCTGAGACTGATAATATTTACCAAGGAATGAGTTCTTAAAAGCATCTTCTAAGTAGTTCATGATAGGAAGAGCAGAAGATGTAGTTTATCACCATACTTATTAACAGATGGTATTAGCATGTGTCTCACAAATAACAAGGAAAAAATAGAAGAAAAAAAAGTAATTTTTCAAAGGTGGCCAGAGTTCCTAATATTAATTTACATGTTAGAAGAAAAAAAGTGAAAAAGATATGCAGTAACAAATGTCACTGCAGTGAAAACGGAAGGAAAAAAAAAGTTTTACCCAAATTTTTCCAAATGTTAAAACTGTCCTTCTTTTGCTTTCTTTTAACACAGAGAAAAAAATTATCAAGGTTTAAAATTGTTATCTTTGCAAGTAACTGTAGCATATTTATTATTTGAATCAAAATACAACTGAGAGTAAAGGAAAAAAAAAAAAGCATGATATTCAGAAAAAGAGTACTCACTGTGTCAGAAAGACTTATTTTTGAATCAAAAAGGAGGAGAGAATAAATTTGCCATTCCAATAAACCTTTAGGTACTTAGACAAAGCAGAGTATTTTTATTAGAAATTACAGGAAGATACCCAGTTAATAGTCACCCGTTCATTTTGATTCATGAGGTCATCAAAAAAATCCTGCGGTTCTATGACTTTTTCAATTGTCAGATATCAGTAATATAGTTAGATATCAGTAATAACTGAAAAAAGGCCATTTTTTTATAAAAAAAATCATCAACACAATTTGGAAAGTAGACAAGTTGTGAGTTCCAGCATGATAAAAAGGAAGAGCAGTGATTCCTCCATTTTAAATACACAGCTAAGAACATGGTCCTTTCTTAAAATTACTCTGTATTATGTCCATAAACGTATGCTAAAAACAAACAAAAAAAGCACATAAATAATAAAACCCTGAACTGAACCAGAGCTACTTTTAAAACTGCTAAGAGAAAAACAGGACATTGAGGAGTGCTAATTCTTGTGTCAGAACATGCCTTTGCTATAAAATATCAAAGAACAATTATTTTTGCATTTCTGTAATAACCAATACTTGAGTACCTCAGTATGTGAAGTACGTGATACAAGGGATACACATTTATTTATGGTGTGGTAACACAACATTTAAAAGATTAGGAAAAGTTTCCATACAAAATAAGAAGTAATTTTCTGATGTTTGTATTTTTATCCCAGAATTTCATCACAAGAATTCAGCAGAATAAATTCTTTTCTAGACCAATGGAGCATCGGCCAAAGTTAATGCAGAAATACCTGCTCAAAGCTTTGAAAAGGCCACCCTTCTAGCAAAACTGGTGTTATCACTGAATGAGAAAAATAACAGTTATGTGACTATTTTCACAGTATGACTGATTAATTCTGACTTTGCTGGTTGTTTAAGAAATACCTGGTAAGTGCCACAGTAACTGTTTCCTTTCCTTTTGTGTTTCTGGAAGCTTGCATTTAACAACAGAATGCTAACCAGTCCTTCTCAAGTATTAGCAAACCTTAAGTGTCCTCTTGCCTGCTGATGAAGAAGGAAGAAAGTTAATTCCATTACCTGCACTAACAGAACATGTATGCCAACTAGCAACTCCAAACAAATCATGCATTCACATGATTAAAAAAAAAAAAAAAAGATTTACAGAGTTGTTCTTTATAAAGTAGATTTGTGTTCTACACCATTACCATAATTTTCAAGCAGGTCTGTGACCTTACAATCTTACAAGCTATATTAACAAAAATCTATTTTCCAATGGCTGATTTGCAGAAGTTCACAGAATTGCCAGCAAGACTGGGCATCCAACCTGCAGATGCATGACTTCAGTTCTCTGTAACTGCTCTCTCCCCTTGGGGAACTTTACAGCTGTCCTCACATCAGCAAAACAGATGGGAACATTTTTTATTTCAACAAAGAAAGTGAGCATATAGTGCACTTGCTTCCACAGAGAGCAAAGGTTCCCTTTAATGGGTTCACTGAATTCTCATTTCTGTAATTAATTCTGGTAATCAAGAGGCTGAAGTTTAATCTTACATCATCTTTTTTAGACTAAACCAAAGACTGATGGCTTCTCCATTTCAAGACTGGCATAGATACTGCTGAGCAAGCCAGAAGTTCCCACAACCATTAACAGACCTGCTTGCATCCAAGACTTGGACTACAAAAAGGAGCATAATTAAGGAATGGACTCTAATCCTCCCCAAACTCCCTTATTTTTAATATGACCTTGCCATGTAATAGATGCATCATCAAACTTTTATCATTCTAGTCAACAACACCCGGAATTTGAAATGTGTCCTGCTCTTTAGTTGAACATCAAAGTGAGAATATCAACTAATTTCTAAATATAAACAACCAGAAGGAGCAAGACTACATCTTGTTAAATATATTTAATGCTAAAATATCTTCCTCTTTTCAGAGGAATTCATATCCCTGGATCCTTCTGTTCTTCTCACTCTCTAAGCAAGTTCCTTTGAAAGTGCTACTGTGCTTAGCTGAGGTCACTGTGTACAACCTCCCCGAGTAGCAGAAAAGGACAAAGATTGAAAAAATTACAAATAGCTGCTCAAGAAATACTAAAAAACTTTCTATTTTTGTACTTAAAGGGCTTTTCTCTTTTCTTTCCTTATCAGGAATATATGTAACTTGAATATATTTTTAAAAAATATTTTATAGAAATGTTAAGATAACCACAAATAACACTTCATGCATCCTGTCTAGTGCAACACTTTATTCTCAAAAAGGGGTGATGTGGTGTATTTTTTTCATCTAACACATTATTAAGGACTCCTGAGATGAAAAGCACTCAAAGGGATTCCACTGACAAAAGATGCCCCTAATAATATGGAGCAAACACTTATGTAAATCACATAGCCATCAAAAATATAATTAAACATATGAACTGGCAACATTCTTCTTTACATTCATTACTACCTCTTTTAAATCTGAAGCTACAGAGTTTTTATAACTTCCTTTTGTCTTACTCAAGTTTCCCAAAGCATTGGTGCATTTCGTACCACAAAAGCTGATAAATGATATTTACTAAATAGTACTATTGACCTACTTTTACTTCAAAAAACAACCACTTAATTTTATACCTCACATGAGGCAGGTTCCACTGAGAAATGTAAAGGAATCTAACTGCAAGACTGACAGTAAAATATATATAGTTTAAGACAGTGTGAAGTATAAATAAGATAATTTGTTTCTCATTACATTTATGCCACTCAATATGCTATTTTTTGTTATTTATGCTAATATAGCCTGCATTGAATATCTCCTTTTTCAGCTGACAAGTAAAAGTATAGGTAAAGCAGTATGGCTGGGGAAAAATCAGCTAGGAAATTATCCTTGAGTATAGTTCAACATTATCAAATTCTTATTGATTTCAAATTGTCAGAGGTGGACAAACACATAAAATCTCTTTCTCTTGCCTTCTGATTTCATTACTTAATGTACTAGGCTGAATAACAGTCTTCTAATGTGCTTACCTGCTGCCATCATGCTGCTGGACACAGAGCAAGCGCCTTCCAGACTTATTTTAAATGGAGACATAATGAACATGGAAAATGGTATGTGCTAATGATAATAGGTTTTCTTTTTCTTAAATAAGGATTGTAAGTACTATTTGAAATACGTTATCTGAAACCCTGAGTGAAGCAGAAAATATGTTTGAAATTTCTATATGATTTTGTAATTGCCATTCTCTTTACTTCAAGCGGTGTATTTCTTAGTGGAGGCAAAATGTATCTGCTTGTCCACTACTGGTAGATACTGTACAAGCAATTCGGCCATACTTCAAAAAAATAATTCAGTGATGACTGCATCAAAGTAGATATAGTTTCATGTGGTTCTGGTCCCCTATTATCTGCAATCATTTCCAATGAGACTGCCAATTACAACCAGCAAAGAATTAAGTGCCATATATTTTTGTCCACTAACACCAAATGCAAACATCAAATGCCTGCTAGCAAATTCACTGGACTTCAGTGTATTTCTATTGTAATTGACACTGTGCTCTCCAATGCTGCAGAACTTCTCTGCATGTGAATAAAAAAAGTTACTATTATTTTAGTGACAGTTTTCTTTAAATGATGATTGTTTCAGCAAACAGAAGTTTATATTGTGATATGAAGTGAAAAGATAAGCAACGTAAGTACTAAGGAAGACAAATTTAAAATGCTGATATGTTGGGCTGAATAAGCAACTGTATTGCATACGGTAACAATGTGATGCATGCATGTGGTTTTCAGCTTCTGTGTATCAGACATCTATTTTTGCTGAGCACATTCTTAGCATTGTTAATATTCATATCTCAATGTGAAAATACATAAGACTATCACCATGCTGAATTTTTGCTCATTATTTTTCTAAACACAAAGACATTCATAATTTATTTCAGCTCACAAAATAAAAAAAAAAATATAGAAACAGTGTCTGATCAACATATGATTTGTATTAAGAACACAGTAATATTTAGGATTTCTTTTGTGCCTGCCTAGCATTGAAGAGGGCAAATAAAATAGACTGATTCCACACTCCCTCCTTAACTTCTAGATTTTTTTTTTTTAAATCTAGAGTCTTTAAAGATAATATTAATCTACTATTTTCATCATGGTAAGAACTATCAAGAAAGTTTCTCATATTTAACGAACAACAGTAAGCCTATTTAATCAAACTGAGGAAAAATGGTTCATGAAAAAATAAGCATAAATGAAGATACAAATGTCTGAATCAGAAGTTTCATAATACTGACAAATAGCCGGAATCCTAGCATACAGTCTGAGCCAGGTGAGAACAAAGACCTTACGATTCAACTTCAAAGAATAAATCTTAAATAAGAAGTGATAAATACTGGAGACAGTAGGTTTGACAGCCTATGCTGTCACGTCTGACACTAGATAAATTACTATAATACAAAATTAAAATAATTCAATCTTCTATTACCTAAAAGACCTTGAGATATTACAAATTTCTTAACACTCTCTACAAGTTACTCCTGTAGTCTCATATAGGAAATCATAACTGATCTCCCTTCTCCTGGTTATAAAAACCCAAACCAAAATAAACCCCCCAACTAGTTAAATTTCTGCTTTTACTTTACACTGACAATCTAAAAAGTTAACAAAGTTTGTGGATTTTTAAAGTCAAGGACAAAACAGCATGTGTCTTCCTCCAGTGACATCTAGGCAGGAGACTCAGCCCTCTGTTTCTTGCCAAGATTTGAGCGGATTTGGTGTATACAAACCCTGCCGTGCACAGTGAATAAAAACCTGCACTCAGCTTTGTGATACTGCTTACACATCTATCTGCTACACAGAGGTAGGGATGTACATGGAGCATTGAATTTGCATTCAAATTCTGCATTTTCTGTACAATGAGTTTTTCTGTGAAAGAATGGCGGAGAGTAGTGGCGTCTACTCTTCCAGACTGAGTCGCGGTGTAGGAATACACACAGTAGGCTCCAGTCAATGACTCTCAAACATAGCCCACAACTACTTAACACACAATGTCAGGCACAGAATTGAATTTAACCACCACCAGCCAAAGGAAAGTCTGTCCAATCTCTTAACAATCAATTACAGTAATCCAACAGATATGCTCTTTCGTAAAACTTATTTCTAATATTAAGTTCAGCTCGCCTGTACATACGTCCCTATAACAGGGACTGAAAGCATCCAAATTAATAACCAATATGCCATACTTCAAAGTTAGGTGCAGGAAATAAGTAGGAGTATTTTCACGTATCATATATAATATGCATAAAGTATATACAAAACAGGAGGAAATACAGACAAAAATAAACAGATTTTGTAAGTAAAAATTATATTTTATATCAATATATTTATACTGTCAGAACAAGAAGAACAATCTCTGTGGTGGGAGAAACTTGAAGAAAAGCATCCTTACAGCCTACAACTCATGCCTCAGGAAAGGCTGCATTTGCTGAAAAATATGCCAAAACAGGAGCAGGATAAGCTTATTTCTTGGGACCAAGACCAATCACCACAGTGGCTACACGTACTAGGGGAAGAGAAGGGAAAAACCCCTCATTTATACTTTATATCAAATAATTATAAAGATAAAAATATAAAAACTTACACTGTTAACAAAAGGTTATATTCTTGTAATGAGTTTTCAAAAGACTTTTAAATAATTTTCTCTAACACATGAAAGTTATATGCCACTGCAAACACCCTTAAAAAAAAAAAGAAAAGGCTTTTGTAGAGATTCAGTAGTCTTTGAAGGTATTATTTCTTCATATTGCACACCACTTTGCACACAGCAAAAAAAAAAAAGTGTTCTTTCTTATACATCATGAGACATTTTATACACGAGACATCTGATCAGTAGGCGGGAGGGAGAAGATCAGATACCACAAGCAATTTTAGAAAAGAAAACAGAGGTCTTGGGCTAAAATTGAACAAAGAAAGTTGTTAATTCACCACAATTTAAATGATAACAAAAACAAAACAAGTGGACCACAGCAGCTTTGACACAAAGGTGCTGAACACCTATTCAGGCAGACACAGAGAGGATATAAAAAATTCCTCAGTGTGTTTGAGTAGGAGGAAATTCTTGCTCAGATTAGAAACCTGGAAGTGTTACTGGGCAAGGACCTCTGACAGAAGTAGCATGAGAATCCTATTAAAGATTTGAAGGAATTTCTCATTTTAAAGTGAAAGCACTATCACAAAAAGAAAATTAAGTTATACTTGACTACTTTCAAGTAGTTCCCAGTGCTGCCTTTTGCAATAGTAGGAGCAAAGCCAGAAACAAAGAGTTTACACAGCATGGAAACTATCAGAAATGGGACAGCGATATGTTCCCAAGACAGCTCATCCCTGAGTGAAATTTTATGTTTCTACCCATTAACTTTTATCATTTTTGCCAAGGGGGACCTAGACAATATTCCCCTGTGACTTCTCTCAGGTCTTTTTTAAAAAACCCTAGGTCTGTATGATTTGCAAACTGAATTTAAACCAGGCAGCTGCTGGTAGTTACAGATGCACTCTTAAAAGAATTTGACAGAAGTTCACTGAAGCACGTTTAGAGCATCCACAAAGCCTTTGGAGTTACCCAAACTACTATGTCCTCCTAGAAGGAAAGGACCTTTTTCTCCTCACAGATCGTCCCTAGTTCACTGTTACCTAAATAATATTGAATAGTGCAATTAAAATGCCAATAAAACTTAATTTCTGTACAGATTTGATTAACAAATCTCAATCTTCAAACCAAACAATAACAAAAAAGAAACGCTGCCAAAAAAACTATCCAGCAACACTGAAAACACAGATGGACCACAAAATAAAAGTAACCTTTATCATTTTCTGCTTTCTTATGTCATATTAAATGAATTATATCACATTTGTCTCAAGCATCATTGAGCAAAACAGAATTAACCGTCAGAGAAGCGAGAGGAAGGTCTTATTTCTGCCCTTTGTTTTTCTATTCTTTCGAGCATATTCGCTTTGAGTGAACTTTTCCCCCTCTGCTCCTTAAGTCTGGGCTGCCTTCTCCTTTAGTCACCCCCTTCCATCTGTTCCAAAGCTCTGTATTTTTGTGCTCCCTGCTATCTTTCATGTGCTCTGCCCTGCTCCCAGTGACTCCCCAGCACTTGACTCCCCCTAATCACTAGGACACTGTCGATAAAAGCTCATTCTGTCCCAAATAATTTTATAAACTGTCTTGAGGAAAGGCACACTAGTGTGTCCTAGAGCCACAGGTACACTGAAGCAAGAAATGTGACTCCAAGACAGAATTATTTTTCTCCCATGTTTCTGCAACCTAGTATGACAGATAATTTGCTTAAAGAAAAACAAAGACTGTGTATGCAGGGTGCTTTTAGGTGAATAGACTGAGGTTAATCTGACATAACATCCTTTGTAAAGATCTGAGAAATGAAATCCTGATCCTGCTCTTAAACATCCAAGCAGCAGCATCAGAGCTCCACACTGAGCTAACCACTTCTATTAATGTCAATGCGAACACAATTAGTGCTCTGCAGAATCTGCCTAAAAATATCAACTTACACTTCTACAAGAAAAACATTTAAGCTATGAAACATGTACAGTATAATACATATCAACAGAGCAGGCAGTCCAGAAATTAGGAACAAGCGAGTGAATATTCATAGCTGTCATGTAAATTGTGTTATAGATTCACGTCTATATTTAGATCTTTACAGTTTTGTAGAACTGTTCATATACAAGCCACAAATGGCAAGCAAAGATTAGATCAGATCTGTATTTACACAACATCAAAAAGCACAAGGATAATTTCCAAATTCTGTTCTTACTGGGGATGGAAGGGGGAAAAAAAACCAAAACAAAACACCACAACGAAAAAAAGACAGATAAAAAAACTCCAGCAAACCAAAAACCCAATGCAACAACAAAACAATCAAACACACACACACGACAAAACCCCATGACTTCAATTTGTGTTCATAGCATTAAGATTTGTCCACGGTGAAAAAAACTGAATGTAAATATGAAAGTGAATTTAAATCATATGATTGACTGTCAGGACTTACAGCCTTACTCTGATTGTGACTTCGGGTTGCAAAGGACGCGTTTATCTGATCCAGACATAATTAAATCTACTGCTTAATTCAGTCTCAGCTCACATAAAAACCAACCTACACCTGCTACAACACTCCATTTATGCAGAGCCTTAGAAGGGTACTAACAATACAAAAATGTTTTCTGTGTTTTTCCTTTGAGTGAAATTTCTTCCTTATGTATCTTGAGTTGTTCTTTTTATTCTTTACTTGACTTAACATGAAGATGCCTGGAAGCAGTAAAATATTTTTCTCTTCCTTATTCTACTGTCAGCAGCATTACTTTGACCTTTTCAGACAAATTTATGTTGACAATTTTCTCAAACTGTATTCTCTCGTGAGCTACTATAATGTGCATCTTTATATTATCTACTGCAATTTAGACATGTGAGGAAATTTTTAATTATTAATTTTGTCCTGCTTTGAAAGTATATATTAAAACAAGAAAGAAATCCCTGGACACATAAATCTGTGTTGCACTTTATGAATAATACCAATAAATAAATACTAATGCTTGTATTTCATTTATATTTCAAGATTAAAGCTGTGAGGCTTGAGATTCCCAATAATTAAGGTTACAATTGCCTAATGCTTCACACTAAAATGTTATAGCACTTTTTCAGGTTGAAAGCATGAGGAGCTGCTGCTTACAACACCATAGCACAGTAAGAATGAAAGAAAGGCAATGCTGATTTTGTGAATCAATGAAAAAGGAATTATGTAATAACATTTCAGTCTTGTTAAGAGAGCTTCTAGTGGCACCAGAGTTCCACAAAGCTTTCAGACGATGGACATTCATTCATTATTTCAACACTATTTTTGTTATGCAACAAAAGGAGAAAAATATGGTTGTAGAAGAAAATGTTCAGTAAATTAAAAAGCTGCACAAATTCAACCAAATTCCATTTGCAAGAAGCTTAAAAGCTCTTTCTTAAAACAGCATTAACATGATTTAACTGATGTTAGGTAATTTGCTTGAACAAACTTAATCTTAGTACAAAATCCAATGGAAACTTTGAACAGTTACTCTTACATTTGCTGTCAGGCTGCATTTAGAAAAATAAACTTTGTTCTCACACAAAGAAAAATATCTGTAGTATACAACTGTCAATCTACAGCTCACAGTTGTCTCCATCCACCAATGTACTTCAGTGCAGCCATGACTGAGCACAGAAATAATCCACATGTTGTTAACAGATCTATTTAGATTCTGAAATAAATGAGTATGTGCTCAATGAAAAAGAGTTGAACTGAGGAGGTACACTGACTCCTTTGGTATCCTCCAGAGAAACAGATCCTCAGGCTCAGGAAATGCAGATTCAGAGGAAGCACTTGAAACTCGAGTTTCCAGATCACCCTGACATTGTGCCCACCTACCCATCCACGTCCCTAAGCACTCCACCCAAGTGCAGTGCTCAATGCCAGTGTCATTTAGCAGCTCCCTGGAAGACTATGAATGGACAAAACCCCTAGGATTAGGGCAACACCACCACCACTGCCCACCTACCCCCACCCCCCCGCTTACCCCCTTCCCCAACCCTAACCCCTACCCTAACCCTAACCCTAACCCTAACCCTAACCCTA
>JAAGNO010020765.1:171792-223048 GCA_033439905.1 Ceryle rudis | reverse complement strand
AAAAAAAAAAAAAAAAAAAAAAAAAATCTGCTAAAGAAGCCCAGAGGCCAAATATAGATTTTACTCATACCAAATTTTGAGCACCCTCACAGCAATCTCAGAGTTACTTGTGTAAGAGAAACACTTCAGGCCATATTCTCAGGAATTAGCCTGAAATACGCAAGTTCGGTCTTAGTGAACGCTTCTTGCCAGAAACCTATCACTCCCCCAATTCCCTGTGGCAGGCTCCTCTAAAAAAGGAGCACTGAAGAACTCACCTTCTAGCTCATAAATTGCCATGTTGGTTTAATCCCACTCGCAGGTATCACTTCAGGAAGAGTTGGATTTCTGAAATTCAACTTTCTAAGGCTTTTTCTGGTGTTTCACTTCAGAATAAAACCATCTCCCTTTGTTGTTAATTTTAGGAAGGCTGCTTGAGAATCTGTGATATGCCATGGGGAGTCCCCACTCCAGAGACAATTCTCTCATGAGTTTCTTCACTTCTACTTCTTATTTCTTTTATGCTTTGCTTTCTTGTCATCTCTTTTAAGTGTTTGTCAGGATAACCCCTAAAGAGAGCCTACAGGGATGTTGCAAAGGGGAAACTGAAGGATAAAAATCAAGCCTCACAGTCCACAGGGTCTGTATTTTTTTTTCATATGGAAATCTATGGCCAAAGAACAATCTTCTCTGTGACCCCTGAAAGAGTGATACGAGTGTAGGACCTTGCAAGGAGGATCTGAATTGCTCTGTGCAGCTGGGTTTAGCTGACATTGTTACCTCTTTAGAAGGAGGGAGCCAAACCCACTGGAGTAAAAGTGACCTTTATGATGGATGTTTTACTTCACAAATAAAACCTCTTGAGTGAAGGAAAACTGCTTTGCTGTGTCTCAGTATAGATCTTGTCCCCTTGCTCTATAGGTACTACTACTAGAAAAGGACTTTGATATTATGGAGACAATAAAATTTCCTTCTCACTTTGAAAGCTGGGGGAATAGGTTTCTGTGGCAAGGAAGCAGTACAGAGGTTTTAAAAAAAAAACCTAAAAAAGTTAAATCCAGCCACATGGCATTTCTTGCAACTCCCTCAGCTGCCATGGCACAGACTCACCCATCTGTTATCAGACAACACTTTCACTACAGCTCCTAATTGTTCAGGGTGGAGATTATTCACATGTCAGCTGGGACTTGGTTTCAGTGTAGCCTGCTCAGCCATCCTGGCAAAACATTTTTCATGAAACATTTGGGAGATGAGTTTCTACGGTCTGTCAATTATGATAAAGGAATAGGAACGGGGCACGTTCCTCAAAATATGATTTCATTTTATGTTGTTTTGGTAATAAAAAAGCCAATGGAAAAATGGAAGTTATTTTACCTCTACAGAACTTTTAGAAGTCCTGTGTGAATTTTTCAAGACCACATCCTGAATGTGACGCTGAGGAAGGAATGTCAAGAGTTCTGCAACAGAACTGGGGACAACCAGTGTTGGCAGAAAGACTGTAACTGCCTCTCCAACCATTGCTGGGTTATACCCCATGACCAACAGGCAATCTTTATTATGCACCAGATTTAATTTGATGATTTTGCATTGGTAAGTGAAGAAGACATATGACTCCCACAAAAGATTTACTACTGTTATATCAACTTTTCTTTAACAAACATTAATTTTCCTACTGTCCATTATTGATTTATGTACAAAAGATGGTGAAATTAATCAGCTTCTTCAAATTATGCCCATAAGCAATGACTATGGGAAGAAAAGTAATTTAAATCTTAATGTATAATCATGCAGAAAATATTTTAACAAAGTGGCATCAAACTAAAGTAAGCAGAATCCAGAGATATTCAAGGGAAAAAAAAAAAAAGAAAAATCCTTGAAATCAAAACCTCCCATTCGGTCTGCAGAATGAATGACTGCCCACAGTATTCCCCCTCTGAATTTCTGCTTCCCAATTAATATTTTGGTTTTGTTGCTGGCCAAGCTGCCAGTGCATATAGCTCACGCTACATGATCATGCTGCTCTTCTGTGAAAGTGACCTAAAATGACATTGAATAATACTTTTACCAATAGTAGGAGATGTCAGAATAGCCTCTAGCAAGCACTAGAAACAGCCATAAGAACACAGATAAATGCTCGACAAAGGAAATTCATGAGAAATTGGACAACATTTGACTTTTACTGTAAAACAACACTGCATCTTCATAAATATGTATGTGCATATTATATTAAATCTTTTATATTTTTTCCCTCTAAACAAAAATAAGACATGGTGACAAGTACTCTTTATTAGTCCTACCAGCTGGACCCAAATATATTGCATATGTCAGCTCAAATCTGTGACTGGGGCCGTGTTCAGTTGATATTTCAGTCACATAACATATTCATACTTGGGAAGTACCTAAAACAAACCATTTGAAACACAGCATTACTTTCCATCAAACTAATCCTAGACTGAAAAGCAAAATACCTTATTGTACAGTTAATTTCTCAGTCAGCTTAAACAGTAATGAAAAATTGGAAGGTTTTTTTTCCCCTTCTCCAGTGTTTGAATAGGGACACACTCTAAATCAAACCTTAAAACTTTTCAAGCTTCTCCGTCACTCTGGTTTGTCTTCATGGTACTTCCATAGTACCGTCCAGTACTTTTTTTCATGAGTGTACAACTGAAGACCAGGGATGTACTTTGCACTCTGGAGCATACTGCCTGTCCCTGAAGACCTTTAGATAATGGTGAGACACATTTATCACTGTTGTAGAGGCAGAGAGAAAAGAAGCAAATGATACAGTCATTCTATATAAGCATACACAGATTACGTATGGAGCCAGCAGCATTTAGAATGTCAAACCTAAGTGTTACATGTATACACAGTAGCAGCTCCGCAAGATGCTCCAGCTCAACACAGTGGCCAAACAACTTGTATATGCCTTTATAAGGCAATAGGAATCCATAGAACAAGCTTGCAATCCTACAGAAGTAAATGGCTTTTGATATTGAATCTTTCAAGGGCTGAACACATTACTGATAGCAGGCCATTCCCCTGCAGTAATAGAAGATTATAATGTCTGTGATAATGTCAGAGGGCTAGTTGTGCAGCATTAACTAACACAGCAGCCAACAGTAATGTATGATGCCGTTCAACTCATTTTCAAGGCTTACTCACTTCACAACAGCCTTCGATAAACTGCAAATCCAGTTTAAGAGCTGAGCTGAGCAATCAATCATTCAGAAACAAGATTCAGAGCAGTCCTGGTGAACACACGGAAGGCAATTAGATGCCACAGTTTGTGAAATAATATTGGTGGGAATTCTTCTCCCTCATCTGATTTATTTCTGTCAATCTGCAGTTTAGATTCTGTGTCATGATTAACTCCTTTGTCCTGAGATGCCATATAAATGTAACACTGGCATTATTAAACACTTCTGAAAGTAATTCTGAACCTCACAATTGCTAAGGAAATTGATTAAAGAGCGCCAACTACCACTGCTAATTTGCAACTGGCTATTTTTAATGACAGACTGATAAAATGAAATGCTAAGCTTGAGAATAAAACTCAGTTTATGTAATATGTTAACTTGTACAGAACACATTTGCATAAACATTTGTAGGATTAAATGAGTCCTTGGGCAGTTCAGAATATTAAGGCTGGCTGACAAAAATGTAGTGACTACACTACCAAATTACACAGTCAAAAGTAACAATCAAAAGTGATAACCTATTTAACTTGTCAGGTTTTACAGAATAAGTTTTTGGCTTGTGCTCTACTTCAACATCAGCAATTAAAGTCATCAGAGTTCAAAGAACCAGTAAAGGTTGATATTCAAGGACAAAAGTAGTAAGCGGTTTTGGACACATGTAATTCACACAAGTATGAGAGAAGGAGGTCTGTAGCTGTTGCTAAACACAGTATCTGTAAGATGGAAAATCCAACAGAGAGGATAATTCCTTTAAGAGAAAAAAACATTTTTCAGGAATACCAGGATCATATTAAACAGAAAACTTTCATAAAGCAGGTTTGACTAACTAGCAGATCACCGTTTTTTCCCCAAAAGAGAGAGACAGAAAAGTATGTGAAGCAATCAAAAGATAAAAATCTTCACTGATTGCTCTCTGGAAAGCAGGATAAAGCTGAATGCCTGTGTCCTTACAAACACATTGGACAGATTTCTAAAACCCTATGAAAACCACGTTTAAGGCAGAGAGAAAAAGAAAAATATTATTTATATCCTCATTCCACTGGAACTGTGTTAAGATAAAGTTTAAGTAAGCATTATTTTAAAATAATCTAGAATAATATAGTAATAGAGACAAATTTAATGCAAACACTGCAAATGGGTCAGGTTTACTGACAATCAACACATTTGAAGGATTCTCAGAGCCCTGAAAACTGATTATCTGCCTTCTGAAACCTATGTAAATCAATTGACTACAGTTAAGGAAAAGGTGAAATTCAATTTTATGGTAATTTAGGAGTTTTCAAAACATGCACATTTGACAGAGTTTTGAGTGCTTACACAGGGACAAAAGCAAATCTCTTGAACACTAGTGAGACTGGGACACACAGCATTGATACATCTGTATTCAGACTGGACTTCAGGTTTTGAAAAGGATGTCTGAGCTGACAATATATGCAGTTCAAGTTGTATTTCTTTCCTGTTGCCAGACTTGACACCTGAATGCTTGATGAACTTCACACAAGGATCTATTCCCAGACGGAAGGGTATGGATGATATAGTCCTAAAGTAGGAAGCAATTTTGTAGTTTATGAGCTTCAGCATCTACCACAATTCTACAAAAAGTAGAGGTCTATCAACTTAAAAATTCTGTTTTTTCCAGTAAAATACATGGAGATGCCCTATCAGATACCTGACCCTATCATTTTATGTTAATAATTTCAGTGGTAAGATATTATACAAACATCCTGAAATTAACATGCCCACAATAATTTGCTGTAAATACACATTTGATTTTCCATAATAAGTGGTCCACTTTCAAAAATAATCAAATCCCTAATTTATCTTAAGGTATAGGCATCTTCTGATTAAGTACAGTGTTTAAAGTCTAGTTAGAAAATACCATTTTCACCTGCATTCCAACTCTTACTGGTTCCACTTTTTAAGACTGTTTTCTCCAGAATCCATCAACCTCATTAAGTGCCAGAAAAATCTGGGCTACAATTCAAGCTCATAGTGTTTAATGCACTCCATAAGTCAACGTAATCCAATATTCAAATTCAATGCAACACCTCATTATCTATCCAGGTACAATTCTGGAGAACACAGTTCAACAGTCACAAGAAAAACAAACAAACAAACAAAAAACCCCAAACAAACACACCACAACCCCTGTGACTTAACCATAATGAACGAGAAAATTAGTGACTCTTTCTAAAGCTAAGGTACATTGCCATTTTTCTCCTCCTCTGATACTCGCTGATTTTATACATATATATGCTTCCTTCAGAACTGAAATGATAAAAGAACTACTTGACTGCAGTCACACAATAAGCAAGAAAACCTAAGTGTATATACATCAAACATTGAACTCTCAAGTCTGAGAATCTAACCTCTACAAGTAACAAATCAGTTCAGGGGTACATCTCATCTATTACAGTAATTCATTCTTCTTGCTGTCTTGGTGCAACCTCTCTCTCCTTTTTTTGTCCCATTAGCCATTGGGGATTCATTCATGAAATGGCAAATTGGAAACATTTTTCATAGTTACTTTTCACTAACTATTAATGGCATGGTTAAAATTATATGGGCCATCCATAGCTCGCTATATAAAAACATAAAAAAAAAATTCTGATTGATATCAAATTAGAGGATCATATGTCACTATCTTTGTCCATATTTATTTAACAGTAACGTAAATACACCATTCATGACTAGGATGGAGGCTTTACCGCCAGGGCTGAGAGCACTGAACACTGAATAACACCATGTTCACTAGAGTCGAAGCTACACTGACTCATGATGTGTTTTCATTCAGGTCACTTACTTTGGCGTGTGCCATAAAAACTAGAACATAAAAACCTAACTGGGTTTGAATTGCCACACTAAAGATAGGTAAAGAGTTCAACTTGTAGAATTAAATTTAAAAATGCTGTCAGTGCCATGTATGTAGATGGAGACTATTCCAACAAAGATAATGGAGCTGAAAAGTATCAATGTCCATTTTCAACGTACCTAAAAATTGAAAGATATTTTTGTAAGAAAATTGGAATTTGTAGGAGGATAAACAGCGGCATAAATACAAAAAGCAGTTGGATTCAAAAAAGAAAGGAGTACTGCTCAGGGTAATTTCCAACAGGAAAAAAAATTTTAAAATGTCTTTAAAAATGAATAGTTGTCCAATTAGGCAAACAAAAAAGATAGTAAAGATGATAGAGTATCACTGTGTATATGAGAAATCAGTACTGTTTCCCAGAAACACACCTTGAAGAAAAGGCAAAGACTTATACAGTCCCTGTACACGATGAGAAAGGGGAACAAAGACATGAATTCATTTGCAGAAAACAAAAACCTGCATACGATTACATTTTTCCTTGGTTCTGTTTGTCTTTTTTTATTGTCATTGCATGACAGGGAAATCCTTTCCCCTCTAAATGACCGAGGTCAGGATCCACTCCCTTCTGCTTTGGAGAACAAAAGCCAGCACCCTTTACATCTATAGACCAGTGTTTGTCTAATCACTTCAAACAACATTTACTAGCATAAAATCATCACTGGGTTTTGACAAGGATCTTTCTAATATTTTTCACTGAAACACCCCGATAGAATCTCTGATCTTCCTTGTGGTTACAAGTATCCTCACACAGCATATCCTCTTCATAATATATGTCTCCTTTTTTTCCCACTTACCCTAGCTGACCACAGGCATTCTTCTCGGCACATTTCTGAATATATGCTTAAAATATTTTCAGCTTCAGATAAAAGATAAGGGCTATGTGAGAATTTTATTTTAAAAATTTTACCTCTACAGATCAATACGCTACAACAAACATTTTCAGCATTTCTGAGTCACAATGTATGAAAATACAACTACAATTGACTTTTGTTTAGTTGACAGAAGTACAAAACCTCATTAAATACCCACTAATCAGCATTTCTTTAGGGGGAAAAAAACCCCCTCCAAATACAGATTCCCTCAATACAGACTATTATATTAATAAGGCAGCAGCACCGAGCAATACATGGAAGCACTGAAGTTCACACACACACATGAGATTTGCAGGCCTTGTCAAATAGCTTGCTTCTGGCTATCTCTAGTCTTGTAACATTTTCACATTAATTTTGGGCAGCATGAGTTATCCCACTTTTCAACAAGAAATCCTTGGGGCATTTTAAACATGCTTGAAAATAAATAATTAATGCATTGGACACTATTAATTAGCAAAACTCAGAAACAGCTACTGTTACAGATCCTGAAAAGTTTTTCTAAACTTGTCAAGCTGTTAATAATAAATAGGGTGGAAATGGCCAATTAACATACTTAAATAACAACCTTTATAAACAGTGAAAAATGCTACTTTTTCAGTGGTTTTGATACTAGAAAAAAAACATACCAACTCTGCTACTTTAGCCCTGATATTTTGCTCACAGAAATGTGGTTTTGCACTGTAATGGGATCTCCATTTGAATTAGACCTATGGATGCACACACATAACCTAATCATGACAGTTTGTATCAGATACTGGAAATACACTTTTCTGTGACAATAAAGTTTGTTAAAGTGACATTTGGAGAGAAGTATTTATGACCATATTTACTTACACCTAAAAAATTACAAACCTATAGTCACACAGATTATATTTACAGTGAAGTAGGACTTCAGTACTACTTAATACTACAGTATTAAGACAAACTGCATCTGATTTGTTTTCTAGTCTCAGCTCTTTCTAATAAAGACTCAGTTTCATTGTAGTACTGGAAATAATGAAATAAAAACATGATGATGATTAGGAGTAGTCAGCATGGATTTATAAAGAGGAAATAACACTTAGTGAATCTGATAGCCTTCTCCCATGAGAAGAGGGGCTCAGCGGAGGATGGGAGAGTAGTGATGATGTTTATCTTGATTTCAGCAAAGCTTTCAATGCTGTCTCCCACAATATCCCCATAGATACACTGACAAGACATGAAGCAGAGAAGTAGACAGTGAAGCAGACTGAAAATTGGCTGAACTGCTGGACTCAAAGGTTTGTGATGAGCCGCACACATTCCAGCTGGAGGCCCTACTATTATATTAATGGACAATAACCCACAGTAGTGTGATGTCAACAGGATCAAGGACTGAGAAAGATGCAAAGTCAGGCAGGACTAGTACTTTCCTTTTTGTTAAAAATTGATAGATATGGTAATGGAGAAAATGATACAAAATTAACTGCTATAGCATTTGAGGCTTATCAATATTCATCTTCAGGTGACCAAGACAATGATACAGCTTATACATCACACTGGTATGGCATAAACAGTCTTTTGACTTGACAGTCTACAAAACCTGCAGTACACTGAGCTGTAATGTTGTTGTTGCACTACCAGTTCATTTATTCATGAACTGCAGAGGAAAATAAGCACGTGGAATGTATATAAATTTTCAGTTCAAAAGTTACTGCCATCAAGAGACAGCCTTAAGTTATGCACTACCTTTAAAAAAAAAGTTAGGGTTTTTTTTTTTTTTTTCCCCAGGAATGCTTGCATTGCATCTAATGAGCACACCCCTTAGCCTCTTGCTTTTGAAACAAAGTGTTCTTTTGTTGCTTGGGGCTCACACTCAGTGTGACATGTGCACCAGAAACAAAACTCGTCTAAAAGTTTTGAAAGCAGTACCTTCCATTTTCTGCTTGCTTTCCTTTTTCCAAATAGCAAGACTCCAGCTTCTTATTTACATGTATCCACATTGGCTATTCCTGCCTACATCTGGTCATGCAATAAATACAATCTTGCATAGCAGAGTAATCCACTAAAGGACTTAAAAAAAAAAAAAGATTTTTAGGCAATGATCAGAGAAGAAATTCTACCCTGGAAGGAGTAGAAGCCTGACTCCTCCCAAAAGGAGTAATGTCTCGAACCTTGAGTGGTGAGGAGGTAACACTGTAACCTGGCTGGAGAATAAGAAAGGCTGCTTGGAGGGGAAGGTGTGAAATGCAGCGATGACCCTGGCCCAAGGTGAGGTCTGCTCCTTGCAGATAAGGAAATTAACAATAGGAAAAGAAGTTCTGCAAAGATGGGACAGTGCCCTTACCCGAGTTAATTTCTTTGTTACATGGCCATGGCCACTCCACCCATATCCCAGGTATATAAAAAAGACAGTGGTGTATTGATCAGTGCACATCCACGACCAAAGAATGCAAGATCTGGACCAGTTCTGCAAGACATCCCTGGATTTCCACCCACCACCCAAGAACTCGAGATCTAGATGCGTCCTGTGAGACGTCACTGGAACCAAGGGTGGTGACACCTCACTTTTTCTCTTTCCCCTTTTCTTCTATTTTTACAAACATTTTTGTCTTTAAGGCATTAGAGACTAAAGCTATCCAAACAACATACAATGCTTCTTGTTTCCAATAAAATTAACAAATTGATCAGCCATTTGCTGTCGTTTTACCTTAATATACTCCAAGGGAATTTTCGAATCCTGCACGACCCTTTGTGCTACCCAGGGTACCTCAGTAACTGGGTCGTGACAGAAGGTAATGCAGCCCAGAGAGCATTTATGTTTCCTTTACTTCATTGACAATACGTGAAAAATGTAAAAATCTTGATTAGCTTATACAAGAACAAAATGATCTGTAATTGAGATACAGCTGTCCTGAATAATGTAGGGCAAATTATATTCCTTACCTGAGCTGGGCAATCCTCAGAGCAGTTTGAAGCCTGCTGCTGTCCTGAGATCCACCTGCCACTATGCCCACTGAATCCGAATTGCTTTGAGACAAGATGTCAAGGACCATCTTGAGGGAACCACAGACCAGGAGGTCATCATCATCTGGGTGAAATGATGGACTACACAGGGTTGGCAGGTGATCCAGTCCAGCAGTTCATGAAAGCTTCAATATAGAAGTATGGAAGTTCAGTATATTTACACCTTTTTTTACAGGCACTAACAAAGATTCAATGCCCTAAGTTACCTCTAAATTACATAAAAGAAAATGTTAAAAGTCTTTGTGATAACACCAGTATTTTGGGTTTCTTAATGAAGAGTTCTGCTTATCAAGAAAAGCATAATTCTGTGGTTTTCTGACTGTCAAGGTTTAGAGCCAGACCAACCACTAGCTGAATGACAGATTGCTCTCCATCAACCCCTCTACATTCCCAAAGAGGAAGAGAAAGGTAACAAGGGAGAGAGACTTACAGATTAGAAAAGAAAGCTAAAGCAGCTTTAATTAAAATAATAATAATGCAATGAAATATATACAAATATAAACAAATCCAATATTGAACCTAGCCCCCTTGATGGCAAATCGTAACCACTGATGCTGTGGAGCAGGCACTGCGAAAGTCACAGACTGGACTCAAGAGGCAGAGAGGAACCAGTTTCAGGAGCTGGATTCTGGAACTGCATTCAGGAACACACAGATTGGGATCAAAGTCAGAATAGAGTCCTCCTCAGACACCAGCCACTGAAGAAGAGTTGACCTTTGTGATCCCTCAACTTTATACTGAATATAACACATATGAGATGGAATCCCATGTTGGTCAATTTAGGGTCACCTGTCCTGTCCTCTTGTCCCCACATGTGCCGCCTTTTGCTTTCTGTACCCTCAGTGTGGTGCACAAGATCCAGCAATGGCTTTGGTCTGCCCACCAGTCCTTGGAACTAACTCTAAATACTGAGCATTTTCACTGCTAGAAGCAGACACTGTCTGCAAAAATATGCTGTTAACATCAGAAAGTGCAGTTAAAAGAGACTAAACTGAAAAGCAAAAATCAATGAACAGAATTAGTTCTGTTCTAACTCAAACCAAGACACTGTCTTATGCAAAAGAACAAAAAATATATAGTTTTCATATAAAACACTGGTGAATAAATTTAACTGATAACTAAGAACTACAAGTAAAGATGTTTCCACCAAAGACCCAGTGGAAAAAAACAACTATGACCTGTTAAACCAACAAACATTCCAAACCAAGCCACACTCACAGATTTTGAATAACTAGAAAGACTTCAAACATGAAATATTCAGATTTAGTTATAAGGAAACTAAAAATTATCTTTTCCAAAAAGTAGTGGCAGCTTCATAAAAAACTAAGGGTAAAGTACATAACTCTACAATTCTTATGAAAAAGTAGTACCAGTAAAGGAGAAGATGATGGAAAATACTCAATCTGCTCTTTCTCTATAAAATTCAGAACAACAAATTAATTTAATAATTAATTAATTTAATGTTTATTTAATATACACATACCTTACTATTTTTCTAATTCTTCCCTTTAGATTTTACAATGTATTAATTATTAAAAAAGGCTATTGAGTTGGTTCTTGAAACTCAGAAAACCAAAATAAACTCCTAAGAAATGTGATTAAGGAAAAGAAAAAGAGATGCTATAGTAAAATCTGTTTTACTATAGCTATCAAAGTGTTACCACACTGCTTTATATTTTCCCCTGTCCGCCTCATGCAAAAATGGAGGGACAGAAAGATGACGAAAACTTCTGCTGTAGTTGACATCTGATCTGAATTCTGATTACCACCTGCTGTATCGTTTAACTAGAAACAAGACCTAAAATCTCTCTAGAGAATATATGACTGTGATTTAGCTAACTGACATCTGGATGCTCTACATAAATATAGCTGAAAGAACATTTTCCTGGCAGTTACAAGCCTGACTGATAAAGTAAGCAGTTTGAACATTAAGGATTCAGGTGGCTCATTACATCTCTATTGACAACTCAAATATTTTTTTCCCTAAATCTCAAACCAGTTCCTACACAAACTCTTTGCACCATGCACAGTTGAGTTCTGTGACCAAGTTGGGAGAGGAAGTCTTGGTCTTCTCTGGAAAATCACACCCAGAATCCATACATTGCACTACACAGGTACAGATAACTTGAGGAGGAAGAAATGCTTGGTTTATATCCAGTCCAACCTATAAAAATTATATTTTGCAAGAGGGGTTCTAAAGATCATAGGCTATTCCGTATTTTTGCAATGAAAACTACAGTATATCAAGACAGGTATCTACAAATACAGGTTCATTTCATTTATACGTAGGTCAACAGAGTAGCACAAACAGCAAATTCAAGGCTGTGTAGAAGTGCAAATCACTGGACCAACCTGTTTAAACTGTAAAACCTCTTAATGTTTTTATTGAAGGTTACTTGTCACCGTGATTGTCAAACATTGTGAACAGAATCAGGCAGAAGCAACATTTTTGGGCAGACCTTCTGCACTGGACAAATAAATCCAGAATCAACTTGTTCAAGCAATTCAACAGAGAATAAAAGCCAATTTCGTATCAACAACATAAAGTCTTTCTAGGAAAAGAGAGGGAACAAGCTAAAGGAATACTTAGGATAAAAGTTTGCTAATGAAAATCCTCAGACTCGATTTATACCGAACACCTGTAAAATTACAAAATACTACACTGATAAAAGACAACAAAAAATTTAGCATAAAATGGTAAAACACTTGGAGCTTAGAATTTTTGTGGTACAGCTGAGCTTCTTTTTTTTTTTTTTTGAACAGATTCAAAGAGCTTTAGCACAAATATTTTCATTTTCTAAATTAAATACATTATAAATAAAATAAATGAAATTTACCCTCTTGAACTGAAAAAAAGCCAGTTAAATGCATCTTTGAGTCAGTAACAACTGCAGAATCCGCACTCCATCAAGCTGTTACCCAGTTTTTATAAAATTAAGAGATACATTCAGAAGCCTTAATGTGATCATGCATTAATATAATAGTGCATTGTGTCTCAATATCACTACAGGACAACTTTTAAAATGCAAAACAAAATTAAGTTGCAACATAACCTGATTCAATCTAATTTGTTAAATCCCATTTAGTCAAGTTTGCAAACTCTTTTCTGCCAACATCAGCTGTTTTGGTTGCCAGTTAGTAACAGCATTACTACTACCGCGGGAAAAAGGTGAAGCCACGGGCACCACTACAGTGCAGAGTAAGAGTACAGCCTTCTGCAAATATGTGCTTTCAGCAAAGGACTGCTTAAATAGATCAAGGATGAAACCCTCATAAATTAGATAGCAGTCAAATGTTGCAATCCTCTCATTTACTCAAAAGCTTCCAAAATTTATACTATCAGGCATTAATATCATCAGTTCTTATGGTAGATGTGGTCAGAGAATCATAAAAGCAGTAAACGTGTTCTACACCCCAGCAATAGTAGCTGGAAGTAGTAGGCAATTTTCTACTTAGGCAGGAAGAGTATGCAGGGGTGCATGGAAAATGCAGATCTTGATTTTTCTAACAGTACAGAATACATGAGCTTTAAGGAGATTTTCTGAGGTCTGTTTAAAATTATAATGGGTCAATATAGTTTACTTTGTAGTTTGATGATTTGTTTTCTTCAGTTAAAAAGCTGCTTAAGAACTCCTACTCTCTAAGCTGCAGCTCCTGGCTTCTCATGGTTATGGCAGCTAACTGAAATTGCCTGGGTTAAAAAATGTCAGATTTGACTCAGAAGTTTAAAAAAATGTCAGGATTTTGCTTTGATATTCTGGAATAATTCCAGAAGACTCTACATCAGCAGAGACAAGGAGATAGTAACGAAAACATCTCCTGTAACTGTCCTTCAGTCAGCAGAAACCCCAGGTACACCAGGAGCTGTGACACCAGAGTAATGATATGTAGTCTTGCAGTGAAACGGGTAGAACTACTTTAGCAAAATTACTGCTTTTTTTTAAACTCATTAATCACATCAGATCCTTGATTCAGGTCAAAGGGACCACATCCGGGCCTCCAGGACTGGCACATGGTAAGAAATGAGCTACCTGGGGCAGGAGGCAGCAGAAGTAGTGCTGGCAGCAGCTTTCAGCATTTGCCAGAATACACCTTGAGGTGGACCCTGTGGGGCACTTGAGAAGATCGAAGGGCTTGCTGATGTCGAAAGGGGCAATCCCACTGTTCCGGGCTTCTCTTCCACTGGCCACACACTCATCTGTGCTCCCAGGAAAGTGGTTCAGCTTTTTGCCAGCAAAACATCAATTCAGGATGAAAAAAAAAAAAAAAAACAAACCAAAAAAACCCAAGTATTTGAGCTGGCACAGGAGAAGCAGAAGGAGCGCCTGGACTACAGGATGAGAGAGAGAGAGGAAGCCCAGTAGGAAGCAGCAAGCTGTTAAATGAACTCCAAGGTGTCATGAAACTTCACGCTTCAAGCCCTAGGTTAAAATTGCTATTTGAACAATTCATTATTTCAGGCACACAAGCGCTTCTAGGGAAATGAAACAAAAGAAGTGAACTTCATTTAAATACAGGTTGGGAACAACTGTCAAGAGGAACAAGGTCAGCATCAATTCCCCTGATCATATCCCTTGTTGCTGTAAAGTACAAACTGCTTTTATCTTTCAACAGTTGAACTGATTACTATGGCTAGTTAAAATTGCAAGCCTCCATGGGATGAAGAGAAACAGATATATGTGAACATGTGTTGAAAATTAAAGGGTGGTTAGAAAGTAAGAAATTAATAGGCTATCCCCTCAAACTCTGCAGAAAGCACAACTTTTAGTAGCCAAACTCTGAAGTGTGGTTCCCAGCCTCAGATCTGAGTTGCCAGCTCTGTGTCAGATGTGAAGATGACCTCATCTACACTGAAGTGCACTCTCTCATCAGACCCATACTTCTGGTCTGATGAAAGGTAAAATTTAAGAAATTCCATCTTTAGCCACACCACCACACCACCACCACTCTCAAAACAATGATCAAAAAAATAACAACAACAAAAAACAGAGAGAGTGCTCATGCCTGGTACGGCTCTGAAAGAACTCAACCACTGCCTTTTTCTCCTTCAGTTTTCACAGTATAACCCAAAGTATCTTGGATTCATCCCGATTCTTGTCAAGAACACTGCTGAGAGCTCAGAACTTTTTATAAAATAGATTTACTGGGAAGCTGGGAACAAATCCATTTAGATGAATTGTAAAACGAGGGCTTAGCATTCAGTGGCACAAAATGATAGGCACATGCTGAAATGAATTAACCCCACTGGCTTGGATGTAATACCGAGTGTCTTTAAATGTATTATTCCCCCATTTCTAAAACTATTTAAAAAGAAAAACTCCTAAAATGTCAGGAGAGTAAAGGAAGGGACTGAAAGAAGAACTGAGCTCCTCGTTCTGGTTTTGATTTCTTAGTGATCTTAGCATATCACTAACTCATTCTTCACTTTCTGCCTCATAAAATTGAGAAAAAACTTGATATATATCTGACACATTTAATATGAAAAGCACTTTAGAGGAGCTTTTTGACATAGGATGAAAGATTGCTCTTTGCTATACAGAAATGCTGTATTACCTGACATGCTCATTATACACTGTCAGAGAGCAACAACTTTCAGCATATTTTCCTCTTATTATTCCTCACTCTTTGACCGCGTTCAGTAATTATAGATGGAATTTTGTAGATTGCTTTAGTAACTTAAGGAAAGTAATTCCCTCAGAAATCCAGACAAACCTGTTTCTCAATTGTTCAGAAATGTTTTAAAGAGTCTTACAGGTATTTGGGTACAGTTTTATGTAATGCAGCCTTCTCAGGCCACACACTGTTTCAAAACCAGGGATCATCCTTATTTAAAATCTCTGGCATTTCTCATTGTTATAAATGGAAAACAACCCAAGTGAATTATTCTTCCTGGTGTCACTAAATTCTGCACACACGCCTACAAAAGCAGCGTTCAGCACACAAACACAATTATTTGTGATTTCTACGCTTACGTTTTTGGGTCACAACTCAGAGCCAGTTTTGCTGCTTCTCCGCATTTGTCTCTGTTGTATGGGATGCACAGAGGCACAAAGATAAGATGACCACATTGTGAACATTACACGATGATTTTTGCTGCACACATTAGCCTGGCTCCCCTGGCTGTGCTTACAGCTATTGGAATTTCTCTAGCAAATCAAAATGATTTTTGGCACACTTCAGACTCACTCTCCTTCAGCAGAAATTGGCCTGCCTATTTTAGAAACAATCAGAAAGTACCAACCACACATTTATTTGACTACCTGACCTGCCCTTCAAAACAGTCATTACCATGCAGAATAATTACATTCTGCAAAGAGGAAAGTGCCATTCTCAAAAGCAGTGAGTGCTTTTGGGAATCATTTCAGCAAGCCAAACAATGCTGTTCAGCCAATGAGCTGACTTCACTCCTAAAAATACTTCTTTGTATGTCAGTGAAAATTACGCCCAGACACGCTAAACAAGGAGGCTGTATGTTACTTGTGGGTGGCAGCCAGCCGAGACTGCCAGCTCACTACCCATCTGCTTCTTCCGCACTGCCAAATCCTAGGACCTTTATTAAAAACAGGACTTGAATTATGCAATTTGCCAGACTCTGCCCCTTCCCTACTAGTGACTCTAGCATAGTGTCACACTCATGTCTAGAGGAAGGAAAAGAAATCCCGCTTCTCTTCTACTGGCTTTCACAAGAGGTTCAGCCAAAATACACGAGTTGCTGTTGAAAATTCTCATAAAACTCATGGCTCTGTGTATTTCTATTTCTTCAGCTCCTCATGCCAGCACATTTTCTGATTTTCCTCAGAATAAAAGGCATTACACAGAATAACTTAGCCAAGCACAAAGGAATCCAAAGGGTGGTCTCCTAATGAAGGTGCATCTCCTCAGAAGCGCTACACCATGGACTAACTGCAGGGAAATTGCTGCAGCAGGGTATGACAAAAATGTGGGCTGAAGAATGAGCTGGTGAAGGGTTCCAGGACTCTTCACAGCTGAGATCTCCACCTGAGGCTGCCTTTAGCCTCTGAACATGCTCAAAGTTTCCTTTTAGTCACATGCTGTGAGCACTGCACTGCCTGTGTCTAACAAGATGTTTCAGATTCCAGAACTATTGCAGTCCACATTCATTTTCAAAGACTTAGAGCAAAACAAAGATTTGGGAGGAATTTGGAACATAACTCTCTGTCCTTTTAACTACAGCTACTGAGAATGAATTTAAAAAAAAAAGGAAAAAAAAAAAAAAGAAAAAAAAGGCTGAATAGCTTGAATCACCAGTTGAACTACAGGTTTGCTATATAAACCATTTGTATTTACCTGAAATTTCCAAATATATTTTTTGGATCAATGAATGTATTTCATAATCTTTTAACCAGCTGGACAATACAATACCGTACAGAATGAAGACACATTTGTAAAATGTGCTGTAGGCAGGTGTAACTTGCTCTCGTTTGCAGGCGTTCGAATTTGACAACTTAATACTTCATTTGCTATACAGCAACAAACCAACTCACTGCAGGACAGTCTACAACAATGTACGCTGCATTTCAGCTGAGATACTCTGAAGTGTTGTAAAGCAGAACTGAGTAAGAAAGATTAAACAAAAGGAAAACATTACACTGGTTTTGTTCCTTTGGGTCTAAAGATTACTTTTTGTTCTCTCATTGCCCTTTTGGGGAAAGTTCACCTCAGTCAGTAGATGAAACTCTTGTGTTCTGTCTTCTGGCGTAAATCTTTCTGGCACTTTCAGAAATCCTACCCAAAACTTTCATCATTTTTAAATCCCCACTGATCTTAATATACTGTTCTGAACATTTTTACATTGAATATTTTAAGTTTTTTACTTTATAATTTTGCCTTTTCACTTCCTTTTATACCAACTAGAGGACAGTTGTCTTATTGTAAATTATTCCACTTCAGGTAGTAACTGTGTGCAGTCCAAGTAGAGGAGGAAATTCCACTTTAAATGGAAAATAACCAGAAAAGGAAAGCTTATGAGAAAAAAAAAATAACCCCATCATGTCTACCTCAAGTGTAGAGGGCTGCTGTGTTCTTAAATATATCAGTATTACCAACAAAAAGTACAGCTTTCATAATGGCATTATGCTGTGTATCTTTTCCATGCATTCAAAAATATTGCATGATTATCAAAATTGAAGAAGCTTTCTGAAGACTGCAGAAACGTACAGTAAAACTTTAGATATACTTGGCCAAAGCTGCTCTGAGAAAGCTGACTTTTAAAACTATATTTGGCTGTTCTACAGTATATGTAGTATCGAGTATAGTCATGTCTATTGTATTATGGTAAGCGTTACCTTGTCTCAAAATCTCTATTAGTTAATAGTTTCGGCTTAAGGTTCAGTAGAAGGTTTTGGTTTTTTCGGTAGTTCCTTGGTTTAATTTAGAAGTAAGAGTAGCTCCCTTTTATAAACAACATACACTCTGGGGCCAAGATAATTTTACTGTGCACTTGTTATTTAAATGAGTGCAGTGTCTCCATATGGCCATATGGATGCTAGATATATGTTATATACTCAAGGGGCATTGAAGGGTTTAAAGTACATATGTTAACAAATAATGCTGAGTTGGCACCCATGCATTGCTGTCTTCACTACAGCATACAGTAATATATTCTATTTTTTCATTTATTATTTTCCTTAGAAGTATTTTTCAGAGCTAGAAAGCACCCAGGGATTTCACAGACACTGTACTTTATAATCAGGTTAGTTCAAGAATTACACTACTGGAAGCATCCTATGGCTTGCAGTCAGTTCTGGTATGGTAAATCATACTTTTATCTATGCTCTTCAAAGCACAACCAAAACCAAATTTCATATATATAACTATAAATATTGGTTAAATCTAGAATTCCCAGACAAGCTTCTTAGTATTAACACTTCTCATTTATTATGATACTATGTTAATTCATGCCAGATGGAGACTATTCAAATGTTCATGACTTGTACTTGTCACGAACATATGTTCCTGGAATAATGGAGTGGTTTCTTAGCAAACAACATCCCATATTTAAAGACCTATGATGAGGCTCATAAAAGAAAAAACATAAACAGAGGAAGGCACAGCTGGAAAAGGAAGAATTCAGGTTCTTCACTACCTAGAGGGTTATGGAGGCTAATGGATTCTCTGCACACTCCTGGCATTATGCTGGGCAGAGAGCTTTAACCTCTTCCAAGCAGCTGAAGAGAAACACTTTGTACTTTTTGACTGCCCCACATCAGAGTAGTTCTTCTTGCACGTTCAAGACAACTACTTTCAGCACAGAGGAAAGCAAGCCAAAAATTAGGTCTTCAAAATCCTGCATTTTACTTCAAGGACTACTTTGTAAAAATGCACAGGGTGAACGTGCATATGCTCAGGAAGTGTCAATTAAAGTGCCTGAATACAGAGTCAGAATTTGGGTCTTCTTACTATACACCCAAGAAAGGCATGATCAGGGCTAATAAAGGCTTGCTCTCACAGTGCTGTCATTGATGAAGAGAGAGGTGCTGCAGAAGACAGTATATACTATTTATTTTTTAAAATATTCTGCCTAATTAGAAAAATAGATTTCTCAGCTTCTTGCCATAATGTCCTTGATTAACAAGCACCATTCCTCTTCCCTTCCTATGTGCCTCATTCCTCCTGCCAGAGTTAGCTTCTACCTGAATGCTTAATTTCCAAAAGAATTAAATGATTGGCTTTGGGTTTTGCCCTAAATTGCAAAGTATCTCCAATTAATTGTTGCAGATGGGCTGGTTTCTGATTGTGATAATATGCTCCTACTAGTCAAATGCTCTTTTTCCCCTTTGAAACAGACAGGAGATGGAATTATTATTGCTAATACGATGGAAAGATTCAAAACACCTTCCTCAATTTTGTCAAGGAGAGGTGCAAACTCCAAAGCTCTGTCAGCTAGAACATGTCGAATTTCCAAACTCTTTTGTGGGTATGTTTGAATGTGAAGATTTAGAGAAGAATGGTGAACAGGGGATTAACTTTGAAAAACAGGCAGCAGATTTGAAAGTGGCACATGATAGACCAAGAGGGTGATGGGGTATAAGGGGGAAGAGAGAGGAAAAAACCACACACAAAAAGCACACACTCCAAAAGGATAGAAAAGGATTGGTATAAGTAGTTATGAAAATACATTCAGAGGAAAAAAAGCAAAAAAGGAAAGTCACAAAAATGTAAACATTTCTTCCAAGACACAGAAGTCCTAAAAAGGAAAGAAATTGTACTAGCAAAAAGGCAGTTTTGTTTCAAAACAAAAATACTAAGCGTATTGGACAGGTTGCACTGCACATCACAGCAAGGGTTTTAAGACTTAAATTTCAGATGTGCAGAGATGTTAATAAGCACCAGAGCAATTAGTATCCCTACACTAACTGAGTTGCATTATCGCTAAGAAGAAAAGGTCTGTTTAAAATACTAACCCATGTCTATACAAGAAAGTTCCAAAGGCACTGTCAGAGGTAGATTGCACGAGGGGAAATCACCCTTTTGCTAGGTAATTCTGCCCAAGCATAAGTCGTTCTCACTCCCTGGACAGCTCAGTGCTCCATTCCCATCGCACTGCCTCAGGCTGTGCAGGAGAGGCAGCCCGGTCAGGAGCACGTCGAAAGCTGGTCTGTGAGCAGTCAGCTGTATTTAGGGTACACGCACTCATCCTAACAAAACCCTGCCAGAAAAGCTTGATTTTATTTTTTCCTGCTGGGGAAGAGGAGAACAGGGAAAAGGCCAAATGAAGAGAAAAAGATGCAAGTTGCTGATGCCTGCTGGTACACAGCAGTGGCTTGGGGTCACACTCTATCCATGGGAGAAGGGTACACTCATACAAAGACTATCCTACAGTCAGCTTCATGTGGATATGGTTTCTGTGAAGATCTAACCTCGTCTCATCTCTTGTATTTTTCTCACAAACCCCACAATTTTACTGTGCTAGTCAGTTCAAAATAGAGATCCACACCCTATACAGTCTGTATATATGCACCCAATTATAATTCAGTCCAAGTAGCTTATTAAGCCAGCAGACTGATATTCTTCAGGCTATTAGAAAACTAATGTAACTAGATTCTTTGACAGTTATTTTCACATAATGTGCCTGTCTTATCTTCCAAACTGACTGTCAGAGATCACAGTTCCCAAAAGGGGACACTGGTTGCAGCTGCATGTTTACATTTCAGTGGCTCCACAAACTCACCTGACTAATCGAATCAATTCATAGCCCAGTAATATGCACCATCTTTTAGGCTGCTCAGGGTCAGGATATCATCCATTTTGGAAGAGCAAAGGAGAGAAGGGAAGAGGCAGGAAATAAGGACTATAAGAAATTTTTAGATTTTGAATTATCATGACAGAATGAGCTTCTGCAGCACTGAAAGGACCGTTATAATATTTATCGAGTTCTGCCAGTAGTAATGGCAGCATGTTTCCCCCTCTATGCTGACTCAATGTGCATAGAAAATGAAAACCTGTTGGATGAGATAATAAAATGTGCATGTGTTCTGCCTGATAGCAGTAGCCCTGGTGATAATCCCATGAATTCCCAAAACATGTCCCAGCGTGATCCAGAGAACAAGTATCGCATCCTGCACAGAAAAAGAAGGGGAAAGGAAGAGACAGTAATAGGAATGACCAAAACCTCCAGCCTAAAAACCAGATAAACAAAAACTCCACACTACTGCTTCTTTCAGAGAAAAAGCTAAAAGCAAGCAGACACCCAAGAAGCAAGTGTTCAGCCTTCAGTTGAATAGAATCTAAAAACCCCCATCCCTCAAAAAAAGCACACTTGAGTTTTAATTTGTCTCTGTCATATTGCTTTGTTTACAAATGATCTCCGAACCACACAACTTTCTGTGGCTGAGACTGACCATATGCGCTCTGGAATATAAAGGACAATACTATTACAAGCACTAAACATATTGTTTTCCCCATATGATAAGAACTGCTGTACAGAACAGAATAGAGAGATACAGTATTTTTTGTTCTTAAGTACACACTTAGCCATAAAATGGCAGTTTTTTGTTTTCAGCGTTCTGAAAGAGTGGGAAAACGAAGGAGGAGCTGAAAATGTTTTGCATATTCTTTAGAGGTGGTGAGCTAAGATTACTTACACCTAGAATGTGTGCCTGTGTTCACGCATAAACCTGGCATATATACATGTAAACATGAACAGCTTTTTAAATAGACAGTGCTACTTTTTTTTGTTACAAAATGCGAATTTCTGAAAATACCCAAAAGCTACTCTAAGTAACCAAGCAGAAAAAGAAATACATTCTTCTTGTTCTTTTTTAAAAATGATTTGCTCAATCGCTTTTTACTACAGACCATTTAACTTGCTCTCTCCTTCAGTGACAGAAGACAAATCAAAGACTGTCAGGTATTTTAAACTGTGATCTGCACTACACTTGAAGTTTGAATCACAGCTCAAAATCATTGGACTCAGACCTACAATTGTTGCTATTCCTAGATATGTCACAAAATGCCGCTCTGCTAGAGGTACATGGATTCTACCTAATTTAAAAATAGGACAAAACATTGTTCAAGGAAAAGTCCCACAAAGCCATAACGCCTACAAACCATCCAAACAGCAATGTGTTCTCATCTCATCACACCAGCACAGCTCAGTGGCTGTGCTGATTCATCTACTAAGCCTCTTTCCCATGCCAGTGCTTGTTTTGCCTGTGCAGCTTTCACGTATTTTACCCTTAAAGAGTGATGCATTCTCTGACCTTTCTCTTGTTCCTATTCCCAGATTCACCCTGAGGCTGATCGTTACACTCGCAGTCTCCCCTTTTTCCAGACTTGACCATTCACATCTCCCCAGCAAATGCACCCTCTCCTTCCCTTTCTACGGCCACATTCAGCACCTTGCTTAAGTCTCAGTCTAACTGGCTCTCCTGAAAGAACAGTTCCTCACCTCACTCATGACGCTTCACTCGTTTCTTGTGCATAGGTGAGGAGTTTCTCTCATGACATATTTGAATACATTCAGTCAATGTACAGAATTCTTCACAGATCATACACAACTGCATTCAGTTACGAGGATAACATCAGTGGTCAGCAAAAGTTGCAAATACTGCTGTCTATAGCATGTTCATCACTAAATCCATCTATAAGTATTATTCTATCATCAAAACTGAAGATGATTGTACTCTATTTGAACACATGCATGTATGAAGATCTAGAGTTGAGATTTGTTTCTTTACATTGAGCAGAAGTTCTCCACAAAAGTCTTCAGTAAAAGGATAAATTATTCAGACACAATGGGTTATAGAAAAACTTTATCCTAGGTCAGAGGTTTTTGAAGAATTCTGAGTGTCAAATGGGACATAGGAGATAAGGAAAGAAAAGATACCATGTCTTGGCAACTGTTTTCCTACCTAGTACCTGAAAAGTAGGAACTCCCAGGAGTAGCAGGAGCTACCGCTTGCAGCACCGAGTCTGGTACAATAGTAGCCCATCAGGGATGTTCTAGAGCTTCTAACATATGTGAGGAAAAAACCTGCAAATCTATGCTTCTTGAAGGACTTATTTCTACTGACCGTTTGAAAAGATGCTGTGTGACTTTTCCTGTGACTGCTGAACACTTGAGATTACACTAAAGGAAAAATTACTGCAAAGGACAAACACTAAGTCAAAATTCTTTACAGAGTGTAATAAAGAAAACCCTAAACTCCAAGTCAAAACCAGTACATCTTCCACCTTTGATGGATAAACCAGTGTTACTAAACTCAAAGAAAAGGGAAAAAAGGACACTCTGCACTGTATTTGAAATTTACTGCCCATACTCCATTTTGTATTCCTTTTGTTATTCAGAAGCTAATGTTTTACCGAACCACTTGCCTAAGTTAAGAATGTCTTAATCTACACATCATTTAAACCCGTGATTTCCCCATAAGGGAACACAATGGGAGTACAAAACGTCAATTAGCCTTATGGCATTATACCCCAATTCTGCGTTCAGCACACCACTGTTGCATTCCCAGTTCCTTCAGCCTCTTACGAAAAGGATCTGAACTTAGTCAACTTGGAGCATATTACTTTCCCATAAGGGAGAGAGACTCATGTAAAATGTACTGGCCTGAAGTGAACACCACTAAAACATTAATGTGCTGTTCTTTAAATAAGCTTTCCCTTTATGTTCATTTTACCCTACTGTCATGTGAAACTGCTTGACATGTTTTGTTTGGCTGGTTTTTCAAAGAGTGCAATTTTACTCAGTCCAACTCCTAGGCCCCTGCAGCCCATTCATCCAATTAAAGAACTGCAGAATGAAAACAGAAAAAGCGCTTTGCAGAGCTTCAGAAATATTGTCTCTCAGGACGGCTGCCTGTAAAAAGCGAACAAATCCATTGTGCAAACTGGTGCATTCCAATAGAATAAAATTGCTCCTCAAAGTCTCTTTATCCAACATGGATTACTGACTCCTGATAGCTGTAGGTTAGTTGAAGGTAGAGTCTATCAGAAGCAGGAAAGCTCTTATTACCTTTTATTATAACACATCCTCCCCCCCATAATCTATAAAAAAGCCTCTAGGAGCCCATTCATTTCTACACCTCTTCACCGCCTTTCAGTTTCAATAATGCTGAGTACAATTCAGTACTCTTTTCAGCCCACTGTAGTTTTCATATGTGTTCACATGCTAAATATTCCTAAAATGCCCTTGGGAAAGACAGACTGCCATTTATTATTTCAGATTCTTGGGAACTGCAGCTCTTGCAGCTACCTGGGAATATTGTTTCAGACAGTTTTGCTAAAACCTGCAACCTTACCACCTGACCACGTGAAGTGAAATTAGCTTGAACGCAAAGTGCCGTGAGATGCCCTTTTGTATGTATTAGTAATATAAATAAATAGCAGAGGAAGCCATTTAAAACTAGGCTGATAAGCAAATGCTAAACATCAAGTTTTGGTGATGACTGAACTAGGATTTGAGGAAGTTCACAGCAATAACTGCAGAAGACTAATTATGCACTGCTTCATGCTGATTGAAAATTCAGGAATACTGCTTGATTGTCCAGATTTCAGGCACACACACACATTCTTCCTCTTCAGAGAGATAAGAATGAGCTAGCTGCACAAATTCCTTCCCCTTTTTCATAAGAAAAAGCAGAAAACCACAAAAATTGAGCTAGCATTCATGTATCCCACCCTCTAATACATTCACACAGCTTTGGTAAACATGACATTAGCTTGTTCTCTTTGCTCCTCTAGAAGCACCCTGCCCACAAATTAAAGCAGGGACCACTCCAAAAACAATTTCACGTTTAGACTGGTTTAAACAAATCCCAAATTTCCAATGAATGTGATATAAAGCTGAAGAATTATGCAAGTTAATCAGCTGTACGAAGTGGCTGCTACAGCCCACTGCATAGTACCTGCATCTCCTGGATAGTACCGGGGCAGTCACTTTGGATGCTACTTTTGCACTGTGGTTAAGAGGTTCTAAGAAATATATTCACATTGCCTCCCCCCCTTCATTTAGAAAGCAAATCCTGATGTATCATCATACTCCAGTAGTGTAACTTGAGACCCAGGATAGTCACTTGCCAAAATACATCATATCCTGATATGAAGAGAACCACTCACTTCCTGCAGGATTTAAATTTACTAATTATCAACAAAAATGTTGATCAGAAGCCTGGATTTCTAATTCCTATTTAACAAACAAGATTCTTGGCAGAGCTTATTGCAAAACTAATGTGAGAGGAAGGAAACCCCAGTAGTCCTGTCTGTATTCTTCAAAAATTTGTTCATGAATCTGTCACATACTGGCAAGGAATGCCTATTTTTTTTGTTCCAGTTTATTAGTACAAGTTATAACCTTCTATTCAAGAGCCTTTTTCAGCTTCTTAGAGACCAATTCTTCTTTTTTTTTTTTTTAATTTATTTTTTTAAATATAGAAGTGAAATGTAGCATTGAGAATGTATTTTCTCATTAATTTTTTTTCATGCAGTGTTATCCCGACCATTTCCATATCAGACAATGCTTTTTAATTAATTTTCTAATTGGCAATTACTAACCCAAAAGCATTTATTAAGGGAAAGATTAAGCTAAGAACTAGCTTAATTGAATTATTATTGTTACAGATCTGCTTGCTGTTTAAATTTGTCATTATTTCCTATTAACAGAAAAAAGGTAACTTTCTTACCAGCAAATCATAATTACTGATTTTATACATGTATAGGTTAATATATTTCACAATTTAAATTAAATAAACACTAAAACATTTGGATGCTTTCCCTGAAATTTGTCATGACAGCTCATAGAAAATGATTGAAAAAATTATGAAGTGAATCTTATATCCTTCTTTTCTGTATGCTGGTACAATATAAATAATTAATAACTCAAAATTATTTGTTAATTTCTGAATTCTAAATGCCCATATAATACATACAAGGGAATACATATAAATATTTGATTTATAGAATTTTCCTTCTCTACTCATCCAGTGAAGTCCCTGCTTGTCCATGCATCACTAACAAACAATATAAATTTAGAATGTTAGTAACTAACAAAGGCATTTTGAATATACTTCAGTTTCAGATCTTATTAATAACAATCAACTGTTTATAGATTTGTATTTCAGGTAACTTTAAATACATGCAGTCAACTGAGAACCTGTTTTTCTCATCAGCGAGTATTGTTAAATAGATTCTTTCTATCCAGTTATACATGAGATAACTCTTCACCTTCAGATGACAAACTAGATAAAAATAGGCAGCTTACAAATTAAATACTTATTTACATGTTTACTGTATGACAAGTTAAAATAGGATTCTTCTTTAAATGAGGCAAATTATGGTTAAATTTACTCTATTAATATTTTTGATGATGAGACAGTCAAACAAACATAGTGAATTGTAAAAAAGAATTAAAAATTCAAACAATGCATTCATTAAAATAATATTTGCCGTCAAAGGATTTGGACTGGCAAATCAAACAGGTGCCCAAGCTAATAGTGCTTACAGAACATGTTGCATAAACTTGTAGTTAATAAAAAGTCCTGAAGTAAATTCTTAAAACAGTTCCTTTCTGGTGTGTGTGTGGGGGGGAAGCCTTACGTGCAGAATATTTCTTGGTAAGATTTAAATGCTACAGTGGTATCCCAGAAATTTGTACGGGATTAGAAAATGTGATCTTAAAGGGTATCACACTCCCACTTGTGGTATCCATTTCAGGTTCTCTCCTCCCCATTTTCCTTTAGCTTCTCAAAGCCTCCTATGCAGTTTGTGCAAGTCACTCGTTCATCAGCCTCTGCAACAGCCATCTGTCTTTTTCAAGGTTATCTATAAGGTGAATTTAAAGGCAAATATAATAACTATGAAAACATTGAACTGCAAGCCTAAAACCACAGTATTCTCAGAAGTTCATTAAGAGATGAAACTCCATAATTCTAAGCATATTTGTTTGGGAATTCCTGGAGTATTAGGTGCCAAATTAAAAAATATACCTAGATGCCTTCCTCTTATTTTGGAGCTTACATTCTTGCTGTATTTAGGGTGGTAGCAACACCCTTTTCTTGGGGATGGGATGAAAAATGTTCTCCAGAACCAACTATTAAGTCTGTAAGAATTAAATCTTCCTCTGAACTCCTGGGAAAATGATTTGCCTATCTTACAGTAAAATTAACGACCTGAACAATTTAATTTGCTAATACCTGGAATCCTCAAAGCCAGAGCTTTCATTGTCTTCAACCAGACCTGTAGGACAAGAACAATTCATAAGAAAACATGTCTATAAAGTTTGGATGTCAGCTACCAACCGGCATTATAAAATAATGACCTTTTTCGGCTAGGAAGACCTTATGACCTCTTAGACTTTGGGGCTGTGTGCTGAGTAGATGGGGTCTTCAGAGATGACAGTGGAGCAGAAACAAGATGATATACTTAATCATATTCAAAAAAGTGTGATCACCTCCAGCACCTCACAGCAAGCGCTGTTACAGTATAAATTCAGTCAAGACGAAAGGGGGTATCTCTGCTTTTACTTTGGCTCACAGTTTGAGCTCACACTGGAAATCAAAATATTTGACAGCCCCCTTGCTCAAGTTCAGCACAAGCTGGGAATGAGATGACTGGATCGTCAGCTGAGGAAACTTCTATATGGTAAGTGGAAAAAAACTGGCATGAAAGTACTGATGCCCAAGAAGTTGTACGGACACAGTCACTGGCCTGGCTCATTCCTTCCAAACCACACCCCACAGTTAAACAATCTTGTGCATGCTCCTACCTATCCTGGCCTTAATGTACCACCACAATCAGGATTCACACAGTGAAGGTAATTTGTGATCACTCCCACGTTGCCCAGAGTTTGCTGTGGATGTGAGACAAAGTATGTGTGAGATGAGATGAGAAGTTTGAGTTTTGCCCCAACCACATGCAGCTCAGACCCAGCCAGACAGACCACTCACATGGAGAGCAGAGACAAAAGCACGTGGGATCAAACACTACAGCACACATAAGCCCATATGCAATCTTAGTTAAGGCAGAACACACACATGCAAAGAAATTTATTGTCTATATCATCAGTTACTTGTTTCCTGTGACATGGATTTTTTTGACAGCTACTACCTAAAAAACCCTAAAACCAGTGTTATCCAGTGAGGATATGCACATCAGTACTCTCTCAGGATGTTCTCTCTTCTCCAAGTACTGTGTCTAGCTAACAGACACGGCAACATCCCGGTCCCCTGTATTCCTGTCAGTCTGGAGCACTGGTTGCAGAACAGAAGTTGATTTGGACTACTGAAGTATATTTTTAGTTACTAAGCAAACAGATTGTTTTGGGTACTGGACTTTATGCATTGATTTCAAATCAGTGTATCTAGATTAAATTAGTGTAGGAAGAGATTATGAATACAAGTGTGGACTTCTAAATTATTTTAAAAGTTACATTTGCTCCACAGAAATTTCTCAGTCCCTTGTTGCAAGAAGCATGTGGGACATGTACTCAATCCCTTTTCTCTGATATTATTTCTATCCTCAACTTCTTTTTGGAGCCCCATAATGGAACTCTAAAAACAGCTGAGCTGAGAATATAACAAAGAAACTGGATCATGTGTGGAACGTGCTAAACTGTTACAAGAAAGAAAATAAATTGTCAGCTATAGAATGATTAAAGATAAAAAGTGACTGAAAAAAAATACCTATTTCCCCCCCCTAAAATTATAATCTGACAGAAAAAAAAGGGAAAAAGCAGCTGCTGTGTTGTTAGATGAGAGGGAATTTCTAGGGCTTTCTGTTAAATATGGATTTTAAGGTTTTTCTTCTTCGTGAAAAGGGGCCTCGGAAGTTGGGCCTGTGATAGCATGGTAGTTAAATGACAGTGAGTAAAATACCTGTGTGTTCTTAACAGATATCCCCTCTTTCAGCTTAACCCCGATTAGGGTTTCCATTAGCTTTCCAGGGCTCAGCACAGCTCACTGTTTCTCAGTGTGCTGAAAAGGGGATTCTTCTGCTACCCACAAACTAGTTTTCTCTATCAGAATGTGCAGCGAGACCTCTCCTGGCACCTTACACTCTTCTTCTATACTGAAAGGGCTTGTCAGGCTACAAGATGACATGCACCAAGTCATTACATTTCCTTTTTCTATGCCTCCAGCTTGGAAGAAGGTTTATGCAGCAACAACAGTCTGTTTTTCTTTGCATTGTTTTTCCTATTTATTTGTGTTGTGTTTCTGCCACAGTGACTTAATTTGTGCAACTGACGGTATTGTCTCACCCACCTTCCTGCTGCCAGCAGGAAAGGAATTAATGCTTGGCACTGATGGCTGCTGGTGAGTTTGTAAGGCTAAACACTTTGGTTTTATTTAACTCAATTTTACTCTTTCCGTTCTGTCCTCTAGGACTGGCATTAATGCCCCACAGGCAAATGAAATGCAGTGTTCCAAAACTACTTATTTGCTGGGTGATTTATTTGCTACATAAATGTTTTCCATTCTTCTCTACCTCTCAGAAAGCTATTCACCATATTTTTTTTTTTTTTTTCTGTGGGGAAAAAAAAAATTAAAAATCTAAACTACGTAGTGTCAAAAATCTCTTTTTCAATTGCATAGAAGAGGAAAGGGCATGTGGAGAAAGGAGGGAAAGGAGGATTTCACCCACTGCAAATTCCTCAGACCACTTTAGCTTACCTGGGAAATGAAGGGGCTGAAGTCTCCTTTTCAGTGGGCGATTCAATCAGGCTGCCTGCTGTCATTGCCTAGGCAATTACTCTCACCACCAATTCCTTGGTTACTCTGAGTAGATGGATGTCTCTTCATTTCCAATACCTGCTTTTTGAATAAATAATTACAAATTCAGTGAGGGACAGAGGGAGAAACATGCCCAACTGTCTTGCTGGTAAAGATCCTCAAGATGGATCTGGGGAGACCCGGATTATAAGCTCTAAATCAACAAACAATTAACTACTTTTTATATAGCTGAACAACAATTAGAGAAGTATGAACAGAATGACCTTCAGAGTAGCAATAGAGCATTAGACTAGCTACTGGGATATGAGAGACTTCTAATTCATAGTAGAGATTCTGGGGTTGAAAGAAAACCTGAGAAAAACTACAAAATAATCACAGAGCTTTATCATTTTCCCTCTAGTGTAGGATGGGATAAGATGCTTTCTTGAACCAGACAGTACACGTGAAGTGAGCTAATAATGAACAAAAACAAACAGGTGATTTTGATCTCCTTCCTTCTCTGCTTAATCCCTTTACCCAATTCCCTTTCTCCATTGACTGGAATGCTGACAATTTCAACTCAGATGTGTTTCGTAAGCCGTTTGCACACAATATCCCCCATCTTACTGTTTTTGTCTTGTCTGTGAAGTTCAGATTTTGGCAAAGCAGTGCCAACTCACCCATGCCAAGTCCTCGGAAATGCCCAGGAGCCCTTCACAGTGCTGCAGGTGCCACCATGATGTGGCAGGTTAGGTGGTATTGCCATTTTCAACCGAAACAGAGAAGCAGAAGAGGAGACCGTCCATGGTACTTCTGCTGGTCTCCCAGCCAAGGAGCTCTGTTCTAACAAGGGCATTGATATGACTGTCCCAAAGTTGATCTGACATCACAAGAGGACAGGGATGCAGGACTTGTTTCAAGTTTAAGGTCTTTTGTGTTTGTAGCTGACAGGCTGAAGAGAACAGCACCACAGGCAGCAGAAATGGGTCAAGCACTGGTGATGGGGCATCATACTGTGAAGAAAAGCACTGAAGGGGAGAATCTTTAACATCTTTAAAAAAAAAAAAGAAAAAGAAGTGTCTTTTTATAATTCAGTAATGTGATTAGAGATTGAACAGTTGCTTCTAAGGTGACACAACGAAAAGGCTTGCTAAGGATTAGGCAAGAGACAGCCATAAAAAAAGAGAAAGGTTAAAAACGAAAGAGAATATTTTTCCAAAGCATCTAGGTAATGATGAATAAATACAGGAGAAGAATAAACATAAATAATGATAAATTGTAACGTAAGACAATGAAATGAAAAGAGGCAGTTCTTCAGTAGCCACATGATATAGAACACTGGAAACAAAAATCAAGGTGAAGTGAAAAAAAAAGGTGCACTTAGTATTAAGAATTAAAAACAGCCCCTAGAAACTACACGTGCACACAAAACAGAATTTCTTGTGACAAACAGATAGATCCCCTTCTAACACAAACAGCTACTTTTATTATCAGAGAGAGGAAACCTTTGAAATCCTTAGAAGACCTTAGCACTTAATTATTATTTTAATTTTAAGGTACAAATCCTGACAGTCCAGCAGAGGGTAACTAAAAGATTCAAAGCTTTTAATTATTAAAAAAAAAATGAAGATGGTAAGCCTGTCGTCTTTGACAAAGAGAAGCCAAGGGAAGATCAGCAAGACAAACAGTTCCAAAGGGAATAAAAAGGCAAACTGTTAAAACTGCACTGCAGCTAGCATGAAAAAGGGAAAAAATAGTTAACCAAAGAAAACACAGAAAATATAAGATACAAAGCTGAAAAAGAAATAGGGTGACATAGGAGTACAAACAAAATACTTATTTTGTAGTGCTACCATGGTAGAAAGTGAATAGGAGGTGCCAGTGCACAGCCAGTGCATTAAATCCTGACATCTACTCAGTAATGGCCCTAAATATCCACTGCTGGGCTGTAGTGGACACACTACTGCACTGCCTTTCACCACAGGAAGTGTTTCTTGCCACTGCTGCGTGGTTGTCATCCCTGTTCCCCACCATTTATCCTAACAACAGCATCCATCACTAGTTACTGTCATTATATCATTACCAGAACTGCTGTTTACCAGACTAATTTTAACTCTGCAGTTTCACAGTTCCTTTTGTCCCCTGGAGAAATGTTTACAAAGGGAGGAGATGCCCTCCCAGACAGAAGGACTGACAACACACCTTTAGGAACAAATGCAAGGAAAAGACTTGCATCTCTTTGCTTTCTTCAGGCAGTGTAAATGAAACTCCTTGCCAAGAAAATTGTAAAATGAACAGGTATGAAATAAGAAACAATTTTTGGGAAGCTGATGGAGAAGCAACATCAACTACAAATGAGACGCATCTTCTATGACCATGAGTTGGTCATAGAGGATTTAAGATGTATACAATCCAAAAGTGAATTCCTTTTGGAAAAAAAGCTTGTCAAAACTGAATAGAAAGGAAGCAACTTTTGATTTACAAATAATCATAGGTTTAGTTATGAAATTTTAACTATAATGTGTTTTCCTTTCTGCTTCTAAACTGAAGATGACTTTGTTCAAAAGCACTCTGTTATTTAAGATCAGTGGCGACAAAATCAGTGCTCCAAACTCACTCAGGCATTTCCGAATAGACTTGCCTCTGATGTGGCTGTGTTCCTCTAATGTATATTCCTACTCATTTCATTTGTTTAAGAAATGTGGAAAAAAAATGTTTAATTTTCATAAGGAGATATCTTTTTTTAAAAACTGCCATGATAGCACCACCAGTAAGGAAAGAGGAAAAGCTGAAAAGACACCCTACATCTTTAAAGACCACTGAATTAATTCATGAATGGCATCAACATTCATAAAGGTTTTGCACTGATTTCTTCCCATTGAAATAAGCAGACCAGCTTTCAGCCCTACTTCAGGACAGCACAACAGCCATGAGGAAGCTAAGGTCTTACACAGACCCTTCTTTCCTGTCTTTTCAGTTTCTCTGTCCTTAGATGAAAGGCTGACTGATGGACCATCTTCCAGCATACTGCTTTTTTTCACTTACTTGAACCTACAGAAAATCCCCTTTGATGGTGATTTTTTCCCCTTGCAAGTTCATGCAAAGGAAGTCAAGCAAACTCTCTACTGCTTATGCCACCCAGCAGTTTACAAAAGAAGATCTAGGTTTTAATAATTAAAAAAAAACCTTGCTGAGCAATTTATATTCTTTTGCTAGCCTATAACATAAGTAAGAATGTCTTTCCAATAATTATTTTAAAAATAATTTCTTAGGGCTTGATTTCCAATTCAATCCAGCAATAAATCTAGGAAGAGATTTATATGACTTAATTTAAAGCACCTAATTGAATGATTTAGCTTTGTGTAAAAGTAATGAGCCATTTCATAAAATCAATAACATTGTAAAGTATAAACTAAATTATTATAAATGAAGGCAATAAAAAAAGAACTCCTCTGTATTAGAAAGGGTGACACTTGATTAATGGGTTATTAACACAGGTTGCAATAGAGCAGGCAGAAGATACTGGGATGAAACTTTCAAAGGTACAAAGGTTTGCTGCCCAGCATGCACAGAGTCATGTAGTAGTCATACTAAGGAGTCAAACTTCCATAAAAATAGTGGACATATTCTCACATACATAAGCTGTTGGCATGTGACTCTGAAGCGTCGGTCCACAAAGGGCAGAGAACTCACCCCTGTCCTTGAAGTGCCTCCCCTCCCGCTCCTGCCCCCAGTGACTGATTTCACTGCACTGCTGTTTGAAACACACTTGTTTAAAACTCTCCTCGGACTTGTATGGAGATGGAAAGGTAGAGGCTGGCGAGAGCTCACTCTGCTTCTGCTTCAGACTGATGCTGTCTAAGGCATCCCTTGTGCAGGGTACGGCGCTCACCAGCCATGGCTCTGCCCTCAGCATGGTGCTGAGAACAGGCAGCTTCTCCAACCAGAGTGGCCTCGGATGTGACCAGATGAGTGCACGGCCAGGGACAGTCTCAAGATACATATCCCTGTGTAAGTAATGTGCATTTGTCTTTAAAATCATAGTCTCTAATGTATGAGTTTGACTGGAAAGCTGTGTTCAGCTTTGTTTTCTATGAATAAGATAAATAAATTTCAATACCTTTTTACCAAACACATATTAATTTCCTTCTCTGAATGAGTAACACATTTAGAATCCTGTTATTTAGGCAAATGCCTACTTTCTAACATTATCTGCTAACCAAGAAAAATAAAGGGCTAAAAAAAACTTCCAGAAGTGAACATTAAAGTGTGACAAGTTTAGCTGCTTGCTTTACACACAAAATATTCCACGTATCTGCCCACAGAGCCACAGATCTCCAAACCTGAAGCACTATAAAAACTGAGTTCCAGATCTAGTCTCCTGGGCCAAACTAATAATTCAACAGTTGGAAATGCTGCACCTACTTTCCTTCTTTACTACTCCCATGAAGTACAAGAGAAATTTTCAGCAAAGCTTAATGTTTAATTACATGGATGGAATTTGATTTGCAAACATGCAAAATAGTACCATATGCTTAAGCTGACATATCACTGCATGCCTAACAGAATGTTAATGTATATTCATGTATCTATAAATACACAGTATATGGGCATTATATATAACATGTTATAACACGTTAATAAATTATATTGGCACATTTCATATAAATACATGTTATATAAATACATTAGGAAGAAGTTCTTTGGACATTAGGAGAAGTTCTTTATTATGAGTGGTGGAACACAGCAACAGGCTGCCCAGGGAGGCAGCTAAGGCCCCATCCCTGGGCACATTCAAGGTCAGACTTGATGGGGCACTGAAAACCTGATCTAGTTAAAGATGTCCCTGCTTACTGCAAGAGGTTGGACTGGATGACCTTTAGAGGTCCAACCCAATGCATTCTATAATATATTCTATAATACATATTTTATGCAACCTAACATGCAACAATATATAAATACATCATGTAATCATATGATGTGATACATTTTATTTTCCACATATTCTTTTTGTTTTATATAAGTGTACCTGCTTCAATTTAGAGTATAAGCAACAAATCAGCTGCTGAATTACAGCTAGAATTAAAATACATTTATATTAAACAGCTATGTCTTGATCCTGATACAAGCATTCATATGCTTAGACTACCCACTATCACCTTTTAACATTAAATCAATGTGATTCAGGATGTAGTTTTACATACAGTCTAGGTATTAAAGATGTACATATTATCCTAAAACTTACATAAAATTTATTAGCAAAGTTCTAGTATAAATGCAATATATAAGCAGAAGTGGACTGATTTCTCTATTACTTTATATTGCGGTGAGAAATGCTATTTTACACTGGAGACAAATATTATTACAGAGGGTTTTTTGCCTCATAACACCTTCAGAATATTAAAAGTATGATGCTAATAATACCAAATATTTTAAAAATTGCTTTAAATGCCAAGACCCTTGACATACATAAAATGCTATTTCTAGCACTGCAGGCAGAATAGCAAACAACAGTGTATTATTTGCCTGTGCTCTGAAAAATCATTCTCTTTTAATAACAATTAACAATTTTCCTAGGTCCACCTCTGAACGTCCTTTGAAGAAAAGGTTTTTTATGGAAAAAAAAAAAAAAAAAAATTAGAACTGCCAAGTTTTAGATCCATGCTGTCTCATTTTCAGATTAGGGGAATAGCCACATACTTTGTAAATTGCAAGTGTTCATTGACAGGCTGGGCTAGAATAGCTGGAGGTATTTTGGCCTTAGAGTTAACAGCTTAGAGAAAGACATGAGCAGAACCATATTGTTTTCACTAAATAACAGAATGAAACACAAACCTTTCCTTTGGTTTCTGTCAGTGATTCCACAGCTGCAGGAACAATCTGTGGACGCTCTGAATAAAGAAAAGGTAACACAAGAAATGCAAAAGCAAGCACAAGCAAAAAGAAAGAGCTACTAAAATAAAACCTCCCAGATTTCCACTGTATAGCAAAAAACCACCAGGCCCTCTCCAGCCTTCAGATATTCCACTTGACTTCACTAAAGCCAGCAGCAGTTATGGTCCTGCAGTACATAAGAGTGGTTCGTGCAATAGGAATCGCTCTCCAGAATCACACACACACAATCCACTGCTTACACCAAAGATTTTGCTTCTTGCATCAGGGCAGTATTTCTGACTTAAAGCATAACACAAAATGCAAACTATTACACGAGCTGGAAACCAGCTGTGATTAAGAGAAAAAAAGAATGCCACAGGCAGAAAGTGTCTCGATCTACAATCCTGCTTGGAAAGCACAGAGGAACATGAATAGCAAAAACATAGGTCAGCCTCCGGCCAGGATAGATTAATAGAGGGAAACAATCAATGATCTGAAAAATCTATGTGCAAAATCAAGCCACATGCTCACTGAGTTACAGATTTATAGCCAAATCCAGATCTTAAATTTGCCTCTAAAATGGACAAATGATGGAGGGCAACAAGTCTTTTCCAAAGGCAAAAGCAGCTCACCTACTATTATTTCTTAATAATGGAGGAAAGAGAGACATCTAGCTGCTAAAATGAAATTAGCAGGACACACTGAAAGCAAGACCACAGTTTAACAGAAGCACCTTAATGCGCCCTTGAACCTTGAACCGTGCCAGTGCGACTGCTGGTGTTGCAAACTGGGCAGGCACAACACCATCTGCAAAAGCGGTGGCTTATGCAAGAGTGTCTGCGTCAAAAGCCCATGGATTTTCACCAGGGAAGATAAATAAAGGTAAGGGCTTGCTCACCTCTGAACTGGAAGAGTGGCTTTCAGTCCAAAAACTAAAAAAAAAAAATACTGCCTTCATTCACATGAATGATGATAGCGAGAAATCTAGCTGGAGAGAGGATGAAGAAAACATTTTTAGTATTGCAGAGAATTTGACTGGTCTGGGGAGAGAGATAAGAAGAACCCGGTCAGCAGAGCACCTGAACACCAAGCAACACGGGCAGTTTTGCTCACTATGGGATACAGAAGTTAGGCAGGGAACAATAAGGGATGATTAATCAGGTCTCTGACAATTAAACTAAGTATTAAAAGCACTCAGAAACAGGTTCCAATGGGTTTTCCTCCTGAACTGAGGGTTTCCTGTTTTGCATAAAGCAGTATTTCTTCCTGTCACCACAAAGGTGTTGATCAGAGGCTGTATTTTCACTTGGGTCTCTCAACAAAACACAGCAACAAAATGCTAAAGAGGAGGCAAGTAGGGCACCTTCACTGACATCTGTGTGTGTGCACAGGGAAGGAACAAAGTGCAGTACTTTCATTCACACAAAAATGCCCTTCCTTTTCACGCCTGCAACATCAAATATACTCAGGAAATCTAGCTATATTTTATTTTCCACATATACAAGAGCTTTTTATAGTACTGGCTAATGCTACAATTTAATCAGTCTGATTTCCATCACTGTCCTTGTCTCTGCCGCTGATACGGTCTGCTCTGTGACCTTGATTCAGGATGCTTCTTAGGTGTACACAATTTTTGAGATCTTCGTAAGAAATAATCCAGATCTGAATGCCAGGATTCAAGACAATGATTTACTGTTACACATAATGTAAGTTAGCATTCTCCAAAGAAGTAAATACGCATAATGTATAAACCATCTCCTACTTCTACATATTTATATAAAATAGAATAGATCCTTGAATGAACTATTACATACAGACATAAAGCATTTTAGTAGAATAGGGTTTTTTCCTAAAGCTGAAATGTTGCACCATTATTGTCTACTTTAAAATCAGTACATTGAAAAATTAGCAAGAACAAAACAGGAAAAAAACCAAACCAGAACAACAAACCCCACACTAATCACCAGTGTCCTAGCACAATCTCTCACATTTGCCCAGGCAACTGATGTCAGTGTAGAAGAATTTTAGCATTTTACTAACTGATACACAATCAGTCAAAAAACTAACAGAAACTATCCTACATTTCCACATATGGAGAGATGTTACCAGCTGAACATTGTGAACCAGCAATGCCCTCTTGGTCGAAAATGGATAATTAATAAACAGCACTATTCTTTCACCGCACCCAAAATGCTTGCCCTAAAGCCGACCACGTAAATGTTCAACAAGGACTAAAGAAAGGGACTAAAGTTATCTTCTGCTGTTCAGTTTCTCCCTTAATATCTACTTAACTAATGACACGCCTATCGGTGAAATGACCTGGCTCAGTGAGGCCTGTTCAGCACTGAAGCTGTGATGTGCCAGCCAAAACTGCCTTAAAAACCCCCAGAAGTGCTATCACTATCATCCACTGCTTGCAGTATCAAATGCCATGAGTGTCAATTCAATAACCAGGGCATGCAAAATGATCCTCTTCACAAACAAGTCACGGAAAGTGTCACATGGCTATCTTGTGGAAAAATCCCAGTTCGCATAATATTGGGGAAAAATGTTCTCTGATCAACAATATTTGCTTTGATTAAATGATGGAAGTCTGTTTAGATCAGTTACCCAACGAGAAAGATTGTAACAACAGACTGTGAAGATCTACAGATTGCATTTGTTATTTTTCTTTAATAAAAATTGTCTCTATGCATCAGTGGATATTCTAAAGCCCCAGGCTCCCAATTGCTTTTCACAGATCTGAAGCTCCCTCTGAGGTAAGGAAATCAGCTTTAGCACCTTACAGGTTCAGTAATGCTTTAAGTACCTCACAGACTTACTACTCCACCCACCTGTTCAACAAACTGCTGAAAGTAGGTAGATGTTTGTGACCTTTTCCAGAATTCAGAGTAGTACCTGTTGTTTACAATGTCTCTTATTCAATGATTTGAAAGGATTTTCCACATATGATATATACTGGCATCGGTACAAGCGTCAGCGTTGCAGTCTTAATCCATGTCTCGGTTTCATCAGTTATTTTTTCTTAGACTTAAAATACTTGTATATTGCTAAACAATTGGCCTTTTCAACATTTGACATTTGTAGGGTACCTTGTGCTAGGTACGCCTAAGCACTCCTGACTGTCACGTCTGGACCACTTAATGAACTCTCATCATCTATGTTAAAAAAACCCAAAACCAAAACAGTTTCTAAAAATCAATTTGGTTGACTCTACTATTTAGGTAGCATGTGAGAAGAGGTTTTGAAGGATCAAGACTTTAGACATGATCTGCCTATGTTCCCAGGTAGTCCCCACTGAACGCTTGAGGCCAAACGGCCTCTCAGTCTGAGAAGTTTGAAGGGAATGAGAGTGCGCACCCAAGTACACAGGAAGAGGAGAGAAAGGAGTGAAGAGACCACAGAGCTTCTCTGGGTCCAGCAGCAACAAACATCTTCCTAGACTTTGAACCAGCACTGCAAAGGAGAGACTGACACAAAATGTAGTATTTGTGAATTAACAATAACCCCCAGCAACATATACAATGAAATTTCATTAAAAGAAGGTGGCACCACAGATCTTACAATAATAGTTAAAAAAAGTTGTTTCAACCAAAATTCATGTCAGCAAAATAATGTACAATCATTAAGTGACTTAACCTTTCACTCCTCTCTGGACAAGGCTAAACATGAGTCTCAAATGGATTGTAACTTAAGGATGTTCATAATTCAAATGATTCAAGTAGAACCAGGTAAAATAGGAGAGACAGAAAGCATTTTGTCCATAACTGATATGTGGCGAAAGACAATTCTCTCTCTTTTACATAGTTCTACTACAGATTTAAAGCCATGGTCAAGAGTGGAGCAACATTAAGAAACGAAAAGAAAAAAAAAAAAAGGGAGCTTGAGAATTACTAAAATGCCAAAGCCTATGAAACATGTCAATGAAAGAGCTCAAGAACTCTCCCCTCCCCAATCCCATTGCTGCAAATCACAGCTCATTCTGTTTCCAGACACAAGCTGCATTTCCTTACCTCAAGCAGAAAATAAGAATAAATAGGAGTTGGGGGAAAAAACTAGAGAGGTAACTTGCCTAAGAGAGTTAAACGAGATGACTGGTCTATTTTCCTTTGTTATTCCATGCCTAATGAAGTGTCTGGGTAGTTGGAACAGCTCCTGCAGCATGATCTGATTGTTGTAGTTGCCTGTTTGTTTGCCGTGAGTTATTGTTTTATTTGGCTTTCATTTCTGAGCTGTTTCCCTGGTCTGTTGGGCAGACGGATGCTGCTGGATTGTGTTTATGAGCCTGTAAATGATTGGGGAGCTGCTGCTCTAACATAAGAGATTATGAGAGAGGGGCTGTGCTGTGCTAGGAAGAGCACAGACTGCAGCAGCATATGATGGTCTTTCTGTGTCCAAAACTCAAAGCAACATTTGAATGCACAACAAAGTGTGGATTTTTTTTTTTTCCAAAAGCAAGCTCATCAGTCAGTGAAGTGAACTCTTACATATTACCCAGCGTCCTTCATAACAAATAGCGTGTTGAAGGATTCAGCATGGTGAGCATCAATACCTCCAATATGGGCTTCTTGCAACCACTTGTATCTGCCTGTGAAAGATATGACAGAGGAATCTCATCTTCACAACTGTAGCTTTTGGCTCCCTATTTAAGTTATAATCAATATTTTTGTTCATGCCAGAATATTACATCAATCACCCAACACCATGCTGAATAAATCAAACCTTTTGAAATTAAATTCTCGTGCTTCACTGAAAGTAAGAATAGAATTGTGAGCGTCTAGTACAGATCAGTCAAATACATTCTGGACTGCAGAACAGACGCATTATTTTGGAAAAATAACTTGCCACTTCTGGAAGAATTTGGACTTTTAAGTTTCACCTTCTTTATTTCCTTAACCATTTTAAAGCCAGATAGCATACAGCATAATAAATACTAACAAATGATTCTCAAAGCTAAGGAAGGGGGCAGAGTGGAACTCAGGGGGAGCAGAAAGGTGGTGTGTCTTTTACAAAAGAGGAATTGCAAATGCCGGATCAAAAATTTGGCACATAAACCTCAAAAACTCAACGTTCACCCAAGCTCTCCAACAGAAGGTAAGTTCTGCCCTTTGCTAAGGGAATTAAATATCTGTAATAATATTGAGGGCTAAAAGATTGCCCTTTTAAGTCCACCTAGCATCAGGCATTATTAACAAGTGCCTTTTGTGATTCTTTTGCACAAGGACACTACAACAAATTCCAGTTCATTACTCAAAGGGTTTTCACATAATTTACGGAACCCTGAGAGCTCAAAAATTCTCCCGAGAAATGTCTCTTCCAGGAAACATTTCATCCCAACAGTCCTTTTGAATAAGAAGACAATACATGTTTTCTTTCAGTGGTAGGGCTTATGCTGTGCTTTTTAGGTAAAACACAATACAGAAACCCAAACAAATCAGCGGCAGAAACTATGTGATAAAACAAAGAGATGAATGTCATTATACAGAGGTCTTCAGGTACCACAATCCAGAACATCCAGTCATCACCTACTATACTGGAGGGAACTATACTATTTCTTAGGTGGCTGACGATTCCTCAAGAGCCTAGCCTTTTGCTTCTGCGTAGGGCCAAAGTAGTTGAAAATGTGAAGTAACAAATAGCGACAAGATTTATATCACAATTTCCTTCCTCAGCTTCCATGAATAAAGCATTACTGCTTTAGATGTAAAGGCAGGTAGAGAGCCAGGGATCCTTGAATACACACCTCAGTAACCCCTTGGTCAAATCCTCCCTTTCCTACCCTGGCAATCTCACACAGCATCAGTCAGACTGATTTGGACAGTCAGTTATTCCTCACTCCTGTCAGCTAAGTGCTAGGGAAAGAAAAAGCTATTCATGAGCAACGAAGAGCATCAACATACTGATAGCCAGCTGCCTTCAGTCTCTCCAGAAAGCTTCCAAACCCTGCCTGCATGCATGGCAATAGAAGGAATTCCAGCTCTGATCTCTACCAGAGAACCTCTAAGGTTTTAAACATAATTGCTCGTCTCTGCTGCCTCCCAGAATAAAACATTTCATTTAGTATTCCTGTTTAAGCCTGCAGCCATACTATCTGCATCACATGGTCAGAAATACTGAAAGCAGCTGCAAGGTCTAAACGAATGAGCCTGTGTTATACTTGGTCGTGCTCCATTCCCTTCCACAGAACCCATGGTCTAGGGAACACTTCAACACCCTCTGTGGGGCCAAGCACCATTAAGAGCAAAGACTACAATGCACCTGCAAATTCAGTTGGAAGGGCTAGCTACAGTGTTAGCCCCTTCCATCAATAAATTCTGGTTCTGACGATGATACTTCAGGCAGTCACTGGGAGACAAGTGACACAGTTGGTTTCACTGGCACAGCATACAAGGTTTTATTTGTCAACAAATGGGTTTCATGATCCATCATTAACACTTGATTGATTGGCCCAGCACTTTGGCAGAATCATTTTTTATCACACTTTTCTACAGCAGAATGTATTTCAGAACTATCTTACTCGCTGATTCGCTGGCAGAGGCTCTGTTGGCAGAAGGTAGAATGTTTCCTTGCATTCTTTGCCGGTCAGCGTGAGAGTGTGTAGTAGATAACATGAGGGACTACGTTATGGCTTTGCACATTACATCTGTTTTTGTTATGATCAGTTCAGTCCCTCCTCTTATCACAACAAAAACAAGTCTCACATCGTTTTCTCATTCATCTAACATAATCCAGACCCTCAGATATAAAAAAATAAACATCAAAAAAAACCACGCCCAACCCAACCAGTCATTCTATATCCCAAATTTTAGATATTCACCTTTACAAATTTTCCATATTTCTTTGTACAATAAACAAACTCAATCAGAAGAAAAATACACTAACTCACTGTGACAGATTGGACTCCATCTGTCAAGATTTCATGTTTGATATAGACTAGAAATTGTAGATAAAGGGGCAATGTTCAGGTACTGTTCTTTCAATACATGTCCCAGAGGGAGATGAAGGGAATGATAAATTGGTTATGGTTACACCCTGAGCCAAGCCAGTGGAAGCCTAATTAGAATCCAGAAGGATTGAAGCCAGGAAAGACAGATGCTGGAGAGAAGACTAGTGGGGGGAAAACAATATTAGTTTCAACCGGGACAGAACAAATATACAAATGACCTTAACTGTTAGCCAAGAAAGAATATACTCTGTCAGCTTGGTTACAGAAGGGGTTCCTGTATATGTAGTAAAAGGTATTTTAGAAATGGCTGAAGAAAAGTAAGAGTAGGTTTTCTTAGAAAATATTCAAGGGAGGGAGGAGCATCCACCAACTCAGAACATTAGTGTGAAAACCAGAAATCTAGAAGACTTGCTTTATGACAGCCTCCCACATGACTTTAACCAATTAATTTAATATCTGTGAGTTTCCACATGTGTGTTAAGAGGCTACAATGTGCTTAACTAGGATGAAACATATATATTAGCAAGGGAAATGTCCCAATACTAACAGAGACTACAAATATTTGGAGATATGCAGTAGCTGTTGCACTAAGGAGAAAAAAAATATCTTCAGGTGAAAGCACAGGAACAAATATTAATTTCACCTAATCAAGACAAAACAAAGTACCTGACAAAGAATATTTATGCAAATTCACTCGAACTTACTGCAAAGAGTCCAGTGACTAAAACTGACAGGCCAGCAGAGCTAACAGAGGGCACTTTGCTCCTCAGGGACTAGGAGGTGACCCTCTGACAGACGGCAATGCTGACAAGAGATAGAGGACAAAACCAACTGATGGGCTGCGCTGACCACTTGCACTCTGAGCTGTACAGTCAATGAATACAACACTGGATTTTATTCACATGAAGCTGTTTCTCAGTTAGAAGCTCAGTAAATGCCAAGACTGCAGGAGGAATCGAATGTGAGAGAAAGAAAGTGAATTACAGAGAAACTCTGAAATATATTGATGCTGATTTTCTCAGTGGTGTCACTCTGGCCCAAACAAGAAAACCTGCATCATAGAAAACATCTAGCTTTCCCCTTAAGCTGTATCAAAAAAATAAGCAAACCAAACCAACCAGCAAAACAACCCTAAACCCAGAAATCATTTCAGCCCAAGTTTTAAGGGAAAAAGCTGTGAAATAGATTCTGCTCTCTCAAAACAAAGGGAAGACTAATTATACAGAGTCAGCAGAAAGACCCTGAGCCCATGATATCAAGTTCAGGAGAAGAAAAGTTGCCTGCAGGAAAGGTCACAAATATCTATGACTACAACTCTACAGTTTGATGTTTGGTCACACTTTGCCTTTGGCTCTATACGGCTGTTCAAAACCTCAATCTTCAGTCACTAAAGCAGACGAGGAGCACAGGATTAAGTAAATGATCCTCTCATAGTGAAGCAGTAACTCTGCAACTCTATCCTTCCTCAGACACTTACAAACTCTAATGCTTTTGATTTAGAAACATTTTTGCTAAGTTTTCTGTTTTATTAATCTTTCAAAGCAAAGACGTGAACCACTACTTCCAAAAGTAAAAAGAAATATTTATTTTGGATTTATGAAAGAGCTATTAGTAACAGTGAAATTCTCCAAGCAATGCATTGCTGTAAATGAAATAAATTCAATAAAAGCAGTACAGGCTTCAGGAAAAAAGAAACCCCAGATATATTCCTTGACAGACAGGGAAAGAGATACAGATATGTCCATACTTACAATACAAAATAGTATTAATTTCTACATATATTACCTCATATAAAACCCAAACCAAAAAAACAAAGACAAATGCTAGTGATAATAAGTGTGTTACATGTGGTAAGTTCAGCAATTAGGACTGTCAGTTAAACTATGCCAAATCTTGTCTAGAGCACAGCAAGACAAATTCACTTAAAAATTGGGTATAACGTATGAGGCCAACAGAAGAACTGTCAAACAGGACAATTTCTATAATCTCATCCGTAAACCACGACACATGATGATACCTTGCCTAAAGATGCCCAATAAATGTACTTGAAAATAACAGAACAAAGAAATCTTCCAAGTTGTTGCTTGGCCAGCAAGCTACAATAATTGAAATGCCTGGGCATTGACAAAGTGTGAGGCCTGGTTATATGTCAGTGTTGGGTTCTGTTATTATTGATCATTTTTACTGTAGAAACAAACTGGTTTAATTTAATGACTGAAAAAAAACCCAACAAACCACCCCGACAACAAACAACCCAAACTTCTACTAGCTGTGCTGTAGTACAACTAACTGCCTAGCAAAGGAAACACAGAACATGGTACTCCATGCCCACCTTTATGTCAATAGTGATTTATCCCTAATTTAGTATCTCTTCTGACTTAATTTGTTTTCTTGTTTCTGACCCATCAAGCTAAGAAATGGACTATGACACTTAAAAAACTAATTCTACTTTTTTTCTTTTCACTCTCTCAAAGGCTAAGAAACTAAACATCACAACAGGAGCTCCAACAGGAACTGGTCTTCAGTGTCACTATGTGCCAACTAGATTCGAGCTGAGCTACCAACTTCAATTTAAGAAACATCATCAGCAGAAATGAAGAGCCTCACCCTCTCACAGATCTTTGTTAAGATGGCATTGAGGTGTGCATTTTCAGTACCATGCTCAGTGAGTTACACCAATTACTTACATTAATAACAACAGACCCTGGACATATAATTATTGTAAGTACAATCAACGTTTCTCTATATAATTATTTCCCAAAGACAGCATTGCTGATATGACACAAATTTGTAGAGAATTAATATACAGGTAGTGAATGAAAACAGTTCAGCAGTTTGTAAATTACTTTCTGCAATAAGATATATATATATGAACTCCAAATTCCAAAGAAGTTCAACATAACCATGGCCAGAGCTATGGAACAAAAGTACACAGAATCACAGAATGGTTGGAAGGGACCTCTGGAGATCATTGAGTCCAACCCCCCTGCCAGAGCAGGATCACCCAGGCCACGCAGGAACAGATCCAGGCAGTCCTGAAAGTCTCTAGAGAAAGAGACTCCACAACCTCTTTGGGCAGCCTGTTCCAGGCTTTGTCACTCTCACAATGAAGAAATTTTTCCTCATGTTGAGGTGGAACTTCCCGTGTTTACCCTTGCTACCATTACCTCTCGTCCTATCCCAGGCCACCACTGAAAAGACACTGGCCCTTTCTACTCGGCACCCACTCTGCAGATATTTGTAAACATTACTAAGATCCCCCCTCAGTCAAGTAGTGAGTGAAAATCAAGTTTGCCCTAAAGCTGTTAACTGTGGTGTAACTGGGTATCAGGGCTGTGCCCCTGAGCACACCCAGAGTACTTAATGCACCTATTCCCCTACTGGCCCAGGAACCCCCAGGCCAGCTGCCTGCATAGGTGAGCCAATGGATCACCTCCAAATTAGGTGCCTGACTGAATTCCCAGCCACCTGCAGCATTACATATTTGACTAAGAGATGCAGAAGCTCTCCAGTTGGGAATTTCAGTCAGTTATGAAGATTTCCTCCTGCAGCTTCTGCTGGGTCTATACAAGTTACCATGATGTGTTGATTAACCCCCTCGGTGGAGAGCCTGGCCCATCCAGCAACTTCCCACTACAAAGTTATCAGATGGTACCTAGGTTAGACATCTGTAAGTAAGAGGAAGTGTTTCACAGGTGCAGAAATGGTAAGACAGTCTTTTCTGTATACAGCTCACAGTTGCGTGTTTTGTTTGTGATTTAAGATAATCAATAGCTACAGACCACACAGGTACAGGACTGGTCATGCAGGACCGCTGAAATAGTCAAAGTGCAGAATGCAGGCACATGGGGCACTAACTACTCTGCAGTAACTGCCCGTATGCATTTTGTTCTCTTGCAGTAAACTTAAATAAATCACCTGCTTTGAGTGATCGATTATCTGCTATTTCCTGTGGAGTAAAAGCACACACCAGGGCAACTACTACAGATGAGCTTTTGCTTTGTAAAACTACATTGCATAATCTGGATTCCTGAATTTTCCTATCTCACTGCAGGTAGCAGTAAAAACAAAACCAATTTTCCTAATGTGATTGGTATATTACAGACAATAGGAAGTCTTCACTAGTAGATATTCAGGTTATCTTAAAATCAATGCCACTTAAGCACTGTCGTAGGGGAAAAAAAAGTTAAGCACTGTAAATGAAAAGGACAGTAAATAAGGTAGCATTATATACTAACCATTGCCCAATTAAAAAATGCTAAACATGTTGAAAAAACAATGATGGATTCAGTAACCTGTGCCTCCCAGCATCATAATTCTGACTCAAAGTTAACAGAAAGCTTACATTAGTCTTTCTTATATAAAACAGTTTGCTGCTGCAGACCTGACTGACCAAAAAAAACCCCTGCTTGTCTATATATCACATTTTAAAAACAATATAGTTGTTTGTACAATATATACAAGTGACTATCCCTCCTGTGTCCCACTATATGACACAATTTACTACATGCTAATGCAAAAATTTATCTTTAACTTGGCTAGACCTATCAAAAATGTTTTAATTAGCACTCTTCCTTAATTATGACAAAAGCAGTTTTCTTTTGTTCTTTCTTCAGTATTTATATGCATCTCATTGATATATTTGCTATGTTGCTACTTTATTCAGTATTAGGGACAAAGGAACTGGGGGTTTAAGTCTGAGAGAGTCACCCAGCTTTTGACATTGGTAAGATTTAAGAATGACAATTTGGAGATCAAGGGGACTTGACTGCTGGCAGTAGAGGCATACAATTTTTGGATTTAGGTAGCTAAAGCAGCAGTCAGACCACAAGATATGTCTCCTTGATTTTTAACACTGTGTTTTAGAAAAAAAAAAAAAAAAATAATACAGATCTCTCTGGGATTTAGATCATTGAGGTGCACAGGGCATTCTCATACATTTCAATTTTTTGTGTCTTTTTAATGTTCCAGGCAGGGTATCTTCCAAATGTAGATGAAAATCTTTTTTTCTAACATCCCTTACTACATGCAGAATAAACCCAAGTACAGGAGAGCGTGGCCTTCACTCTGATTTCTATTTATTTTTTTTTTCCCTGCCCAGTTCAATGTTCATCAAGAGACTCTTGCACTCCTCAATCAGGGATTACTTAATCTCCTTTCCAACATGTGCAGAATACTGCTGGATGCTTTCCAGACACAATATAATTTCATCATTTTATAGGATGCCTGAATTTGCATCCTGTGCTTTAAAATGTAACCGTGGGCTTGGTTCTTTTGAGTTTCCTTAATGTTAGCTTTCTAGCTCAACTTAAATTTTTGGTTTGCAGCTTTAGGTTCCATCGTCCACTCATGTCAGACACCAAACACTGATGTCCTTTTATTTCTCCCCAAACTTATCTACATTCAGGATAACAGCACTTGATGTGTTAAACACTATTAATTTCTGTTTTAACAAGGGGAATGTTAAAGGGAATGACACATAAATGAGATGACTCAGAAGTGATCCTGACATATGAAAAGAAGATAGGCTGGGTCCCAATAGATAAGTGCATTTGTTTCCACGGAATTGCAGGCTCATCTTGAGAAATAATATGGCTATCTTAAGCTCTATTAGCCTTCTGCATTAACAAGTAAGATGAGTCACCACCTCTACAAACACGGAGTGAGAAACAATGAACTCAATTTAGGATTCAACAGTGGAAGCCTCATGTGTTTAAGTTTCTTAGTTACAGATGCCATTTAGGACTCAGGTATTGCTGTTATCAAGGAACATATCCAGAAATCACAAAAAATTCAGTGAAACCTACTAATTTAAATGCAGTTTAAAGACAACAATTAATGATTAGGTGTGTAACTGCTCACAATAACCATTCAGAAGAAGATAATATTGCCACACTGAGTGAATTAAAACATAAAATAAAGGGCTTTTATAATATAGTTTTTGCTCCCTTCTTAAAACATCTTAAGTATAAAACTTTGTCGCTAGCCATTTGTACCACAAAAGGTGGGGGGAGAGAGCCTGTTATTTCTCTTTGGCAGAAAAATATGACATCAATTTTCCAGCACTGATCTGGACTACGTTCTTTTTTTCTATGCCTGGGAGTTCAGATTTGTTAAGACATTGTATCTTCTGGACGTCTTAATACACCCACAAACATTTGCTGGACAAAGGATGTTAAATCCTTTCTTTACCCATGCCAATGTGTTCGACCACCTCTTGTTTGCTTCTGCTACCTTCTTCACTGTTGTCTTCCATCACAACTAACTCATCTATTCCCTTATTTCCTTCTTCCTCACACTAAATTTTCCTAGTTCATTGTGTCTCATTCTCAGCAGACTTTCTTGGCTGCTTAGAGCTCTTCTCATCTCCACCCACTCCATCTTACACAATTCCAATTCCTATTACCGAATTTCTTGGATAAAGTAGTATACCAAAATGACACAACTGAACAACAAATCTGAAGAAAAAAAGGTCTCAATTTTTTGAAGCTATTATACTGAAATATAAAGTCATGTTACATAAAAGGAGGGGATAGAAGGAGAAAAAGAAAACAAAGGACTTCTTACTGTATGGAAAAAAGAAAAGACAACGCATCAGTGATGTACAAAATGCCTTCTTTTACACCAACTGGCATACGATATATTTAAAGACACCAGGTCTTGAAAGAAGATATGGAAACAGACCTATTACTGTTATTTGCAATAATAACGTGTTGGGGTTTTGTCTGGTGTTTACTTTCCCAAGCTTAGTAGCACAGTAACACCATGCCCAATGACAGCAGTGGTCCTCTGTGATCCCTTTTACTTTTGTGAAAGCAGGCAACAGCCAGTGTCTCCAAGGAAAGTTCATAGTGTTTCACTGTCCCATTTACATGTTCCTTCCAGCAAACACTGGTGAGATGTTGTTCTCTGAAGCACAGTGTTCATATTTCTCCCAAGTCAATGGAGAAAATACCAGACCGTATCTCAGGGCCTAGGACCACTGTCAAGTCAGGTAAAAAGTGAGGAGTCTATACTTTGCCTCAGTTTTTAATTGTTTAAGTAATGAGAAAATGTATTTCCTGAAAAATACTTTTGTTTTTTTGGTAACGGGATTAATCATACTGTTTAAGAACTAGACATTTTGTGAGAACACAGTTGTTATTACCCTGTGTCAACTCCCCTTCTTGAATCTTAAAAAACACTTGCCATTTCCTGGCAGCAGTGAATTCAAAACATTAATTGGGAATAGCGAAGAAATTACTTTCATTCATACACTTAAAATTTATTGGATGCCTCATTTTGTTAGAAAGAATGAATAAAGTCCTAAACAAATAACCTAACCTACCTAGGCATGCTATTACTTATTTTGATTTCCTTTATTGTGCTCCTTCTTATTCATTCTTTTTTTTTCAGGATAAACAGTTCCAGTCTTCTCATCTCATTGCCTATGAGACTTTTTTCAAAGGCTTCAGTTACTCATTCTTGAAAACAAAAGTCCAGCTTCGTTTATTCGTTTATATTAACACTACACAAAATGACTTGTATAAATCCCACTTAAATGAGTGAAATATTACTGATTCATAGATCTGTGACAAACTTTATAGCTGATACTTTTCACCACCCAAAAAATGGTACAGGGTACCAAGAGAACTGTATTTTGTTTTAAAGGAAATTGTAGGACCCTGGACTATTCTTGGACTAACGGCTTACTAGGAACAGCTAGGCTTCTCAGTAGCATTAGGCATCAGATGTCTAGACTCCTTTTCACAATTTCTCTCATATACTGTCATGGGGAAGCAGGCAGAGGCAAATATGTTCAAAGGGGTTTTTTTAATAGACTTACCTGATTATTATTTTCAACAGAAAATGTAAACTTTTAGAAAAGACTTCTGAAGTCCTTTGAGAAAATCAAAGTAGTGGTTTTGAAGCTTTTACAGATAGAAAGTGGAGCTGACATGAGCTGCCCAAGAAAGCAGCAAGGCAACTGACAATAAACCTCTCAAAAACAATTTCATTCACTAAATGAGATTTTTTGGAACATTCCTGAACTGTAAATAATATAAAGGTTATGCTCAAAGATTAGAACAAGTTAGAGGATAATTTATTTTCTGTGTGTTTTGCAAAATACAGAAATCCAATTTCCAGCTACTTTTTCCATTACCTGAAATAAATATTAGGGTCTGATCACACACTTAGTAAGAATATGCATAACTTTCTGGAAATTTCATCAAGAGAAAGGAGGATACAGGCAGGATAGACAAACAAGCCACAGAAATGAAGTGCTCGGGGGGGGGGGGGGGAGAGGTGGGGTGGGGGTTGTTTTCCATATTTGAAAAAAACCCTTTTGCGGGGGGTTTGGGAAAGTAAATCTTTGTTGTTTC